>CAKNYM010048308.1:35778-88221 GCA_932195095.1 Andricus curvator
GGGGGGGGGGGGTGAGGACGGAGAAAGGAAACCGAGAGTCTCAATTGGTTGGTGATTTATTCTGAGAAAAAAATTTTATGGCACTATTTTGACACTATATTTTCAAATTGTTGACACTATTTACACTATTTTTGATCTCTGAAGTAAGTCCAAGGCCTGCCTTTACTCTCTTTATTGAATAAAATTAGTCTAGTTTGATAGTTTATCTCTGTAATAAAACAATTTGGAACAGAGAACAAAAATAAATGTTTGCTCTTATAATAATTTAATCCAATAATACTTGATATTTTTGTTTTGATTTACAGTGGAGCCGTTGCCTTGGATGGCCGAATAGAACCTGGCGATATGATCCTTCAAGTAAATGATATAAATTTTGAAAACATGTCCAACGACGAGGCTGTTAGGGTGCTGAGAGAAGTGGTTCAAAAACCAGGGTTAGATATTTTATTTAAATGTTTCTCAGACTAGAAAGTATTAAGTATTTGTGTCTTCTAAAAGGCGTTTTTAGATTGCGATTAAAATATGTTATAAATAAAATTGAGATAATTTTAAAAAATAGATAATTAAATTAATTTCGTAAATTGCAGATTTTTTATATTTCATAATTTTTTTTTTATTTCAGGCCAATAAAGTTAGTGGTTGCTAAGTGTTGGGATCCGAATCCAAAGGGCTATTTCACTATCCCAAGAACCGAACCAGTTCGACCGATTGATCCTGGTGCTTGGGTCGCTCACACTGCTGCCATAAGAGGCGAGGGTTTTCCACCTCGACCTCCTAGTGCTACAACTTTAACTTCCACATCCAGTAGTCTTGCGAGCACACTGCCAGATACAGAGCGTGAGTGAAAAACGACTTTTTAATTACTTTCGAGAAAAAATTATCAATTTGGTAGAGTACCGGGAATTTTTTTATTTTTAAGACTTCTGTCTTATTTTCGGGGCGTCTAGCAAGCCGGGAAAACCCCGAGAATGTTAATTAGGATCGGGAATTTTGTTCAAATTTAATTTTCAAATAGAAAAACCTATCCAGTTACTTTAAATTTCACTTGATATCATGTCTAATTGAACGAGTTCGCTTAAAAAATATTTACATCTCTAGGATTTGTCATGGAATTTTTTGTAATGGAAATTTATGAAAATCCAATAATTAAAAAAGTAAATATTAAAACTGAACAGTTTTAAATTGATACACCTTGGTTTTGAATTAAAGACCTTAATAGTTGTGTAATTCTAAATATGATGTGTTCAATATGTAATAATTTCAAACTTTCATCGTTAAAAGTTTCAGGATAATTAATTCGTGTAGAAAAGATCATTTTCAGTGCTTCTGTTTTGAATGTGTTGAATTTTGAGTGTGCTAAATGTAAAATTGTTCAAATTTGAACGTTTTAATTTTGAATAAATTCGGTTAAAAAAGGTTTAATTTGACATTAAGATTGAATTTTCAAGCCAAAAAGATAAATTTTCTACAAAACCGTTGATTTTTCAACCCAAGAATATGAATCTTCAATAAAAAAAATGAATTTTTAAGAATGTAGTTGAACTATCAACCAAAAAGTTGCATTTTTAACCAAAAAAAGTTTATTTTCTACCAAAAGAGACTAATTTTCAAAAAAATACCTAAATTTACAAGCAAAAAGTTAAATTTTTCACAAAACTGCTGAATTTTTCACAAAACAGTTGAATTTTCAACCAAGAAGATTTATTTTCCACAAAAAAAAGACGAATTTTCAACAAATTACATACATTTTCAACTAAATAGTTTGAACAATCGATGTGATTTTAGTTTTAACCAAATAGTCGATTTTTTAAGGTAAAAAAGATCAATTTTAAACCAAAAATTTCAAGCCAAAAAGACGAATTTTCTGCAAAGCAGCTGAATTTTCAACACTAGAATATGAATCTTCAGTCAAAAAAATGAACTTTTAAGAAAGTAGTTCAACTTTTAACCAAGGAGTTGAATTTTCAACCTAAAAAGATGGATTTTCAAAGAAAAATATAATAATTGATATTTTAAGGAAACAAAATTTCAAGTAAAAAGAAAAAAAAACAGGCGAATTTAACCAACAAAAACGAATTTTCAATAAAATACTTGAATCCTTAACTGAAACAGATTAATTTTCAACCAAACGTTTCATTTTTAACAGCAAAAAAAGTTGTTAGTCAAGAAAGAAATCAAATTTCAATCAAATTGTTGAATTTTCAAGTCAAAAATACGAATTTTGACCCAAATAGTAAAATTTGTTACCAAGAAAGATGAATTCTTAACCAAAGATTGAATAGTAGAATTTTCAACCGAAACGAATGAACTTTTAACCAAAAATAATAGGATTTTCTAATTGGGCTGTATTAATTTAGTTCGCATTTGAGTTGAAAAATTAGAAATGGGGGAAAGATTGCCGTAAATAGATCGGAATACAAAGTGTGTCGGAGTACGCAAGATTTTAGGCCCTGAAAAAATGATAAAATTGTACGTTTCTAAAACTAAATACCGACGAACAGGTTTTAGGCCAAAAAAGAACAGTATATTATTACCTTTTCAATCTTTTGAGAACATTTTTATTTCTCTCATTTACTTCTAGAAAAAAAATTAATGATTATTTATTAAATTTGATATAGATATTATATAGATATTCTTTATATTTATTTTTGATATATAGATATTCTTTATTTCCATTAATATATAAGTTTAATGTTTGATAAATAGTACATTTTAATATTTTAACCAAAAACAGATTTTCATTTTAGATGAAAAAAAACAGTTGAATTGAACCAAGAAGGATAAATCTCGATTAAGAGAATTAATTTTCAATAAAAAATAGAATTTTCTACAAAAAATTTTGATTTTTTTACCAAATTGTTGAATTTTCGAGACAAAAAGAGGAATTGTCTATAAATCAGTTAAATTTTCAACCCGTGAATACGAATTTAAAAAAAACGTTCATTTTTAACCAGTCAGTTAACAACGAAAATTATGAGTCTTCAAACAACAAAAAAACAAAAATTTAAGAAAGTAATTCAGCTTTCAACCCAGAAGCTGTATTCTCAACCTAAAAAAATTGAATTTTCAACTAAAAATGTAATAGAGAATATTTTACCAAAAATAGATTTCAATTTAAAATAAAAACAGCTAGATCTAATCAACAAACACGAATTTTTTCTACAAAAAAGTTGAATTTTCAACCCGGCAATATGAGTTCTTAATAAAGCAGTTGATTTTCAGCCAATCAGTTGAGTATCCTTCAAAATAGTTACATTTTTAGTTAAAAAATTAATTTTTAACCAAAAACAAACTAATTATCAAGTAAAATTATGAGTCTTCAAACAAAACAAAATTTAAGAAAGTAGTTCAACTTTCAACTAGGAGTTTAATTTTCAACATCAAAGGTGATTTTTCAACTAAAAATGTAATAGTTGATATTTTACCAAAAAAGGATTTCAATTAAAAATAAGAACAGTTAGATCTAACTAACAAACACGAATCTGCTACAAAACAGTTGAATTTTCAACCCGACAATATAAATTTTTAATAAATAAGTTAATTTTCAACCAATAAGTTGAATTTTCTTCAAAATAGTCACATTTTTTGTAATAGTTGATATTTCAACTAAAAATATTTTAATCAAAAGTAAAAACCAGTTAGATTTAACCAAAAAAATGAATTTTCTATAAAACAGTTGAATTTTTGACCCGATAATATGAGTTATCAACAAAAAAGTGAATTTTCAATCAACCAGTTGAATTTTCATCAAAAGAGTTAAATTTTCATTTAAAAAGTTAATTTTTGACAACAAGAAAAACGAATTATAAAATAAAATTATGAATCTTCAACCAAAAAAATGAAAGTTTAAGAAAGTAGTTTAACTTTCAACCAAGGAGTTGAATTTTCAAACTAAAAAATATAAATTCTCGACGAAAAATGTAATAGTTTCAAACAAGAAGAATATTTTTATTTTTATTTAAAAACAGTTGGATTTCACAAAAAAAAAAAGAATTTTCAACAAATTACTTGAATTCTCATCTAAAACAGATTAATTTTTAACCAAACAATTGCATATTTAACCAAAAAATGGATTTTCTACGAAAACAAAATACATCAGTTTTCAATCAAGTACATACATTTTCTACCAAATTGTTAAATTTTCAACAAAATGCTTCAATTTTGAACCAAATAATAAAATTTTTCACAAAAAATTTAAAATAGGCTTTCTGAACTGAAGAGAATGAACTTTCAATCAAAAATAATTCAATTTTCTTATTGATTTTTTAATAATTTAGTTCGCATTTAAGTGGAGGAACGAGAAGAAGAGGAGAATAGGAATTTTGGTAATTTATTGACTAAAGAATAACATTTTAAATAAACATTGAAGTTCGTTTTTAATACTTTCAAAGTATTGGGTTAGAAAACTGGAAATTAAGCTGAAAAAATAAAGTTAATTTTCCATTGCACTCTTTTCGACTTTGGACTATACACTTTCAAATTCGGACTACACATAAGTATAATACCTGGAAAATATTGTGTCACTAATTAACACTATTTTTTTCAAATGTGTGACTCTATTTACACTATTTTTTATCTCTGAAGTGTGTCGGAGGCCCATATTAACTTAAATTTGAAGACAATAGAAAATTTTAGTTTAAGTATTAAATTTTGACCGCTTTTTGGTGTTTTAGAAGACCTTCACTTAACCATAAACACGGACATGCCGACCATAGTGCGTGCGATGGCCCGACCGGATTCAGGATTAGAGATTCGGGATCGAATGTGGCTGAAGATCACAATTCCAAACGCATTCATCGGAGCGGATGTCGTCGACTGGCTCAACAGTCGCGTCGAAGGTTTCATAGATCGACGCGATGCTAGGAAATATGCCTCGTTGATGCTGAAGGCTGGCTTCATAAGGCACACTGTAAATAAAATAACATTTTCGGAACAGTGTTACTACATATTTGGGGATTTGTGTTCAGCTATGAACAATATGAAACTCGACTGTGACACGGTCGGTCCTTTGCCACCACCTAGTGCTTGGGACATGCCTTATTCAGGAACTTACGCTCCACATTCGGCAACAGGGTATAGTCCGATGCCATTTAACTTTACGAGTGAACCCACGGTTTATGGATATCATCGGGAAGAAAGTGTTCACAGTGGATCAGGTAAGGATTTTTTTTTTCATTTTCCTTCATTACTCAAGAGCTTTGTTTTATACAGGGTGTCTACTAATTTTCGCCCACCCAGTTCCCGGTTTTTCACCGGTTGTAAATATCAAATCACCTCTTACTAGAGGCATGAATAAAACGCAATTAACATAAGCGTTTGCTGCATAATAACTTTTTTTGAAATCTAAAAATATTAAATTATTTTTGAAAAAAGACGAATCTTCAACGAAAACAGACTATTTTTCAGCCAGTTGCATTTTTAGCCGAAAAAGATGCAATTTTTACCAAAAGAGACGAATTTTCTACAAAATAGTTGAATTTTCAATCCGAAAATATCAATTTTATATAAAAATATTAAATTATCACTTAAGAAAAATAGTTTTAAACAAAAAAAAAAAACGAATTTTCAACAAATTAATTAAATTTTCAACCAAAGTCATGAATATTCGATAAAAAAATGAATTCTTAACGAAAAGTGCAATTGTTCACATTTCCACCGATAAATATTTTAATTTTCAATCAAACACCGTTAAATTATACCAAAAAATACGAATTTTCAACAAATTAGTTGAACCTTCAAACAAAACAGACTAATTTTCAAACCAAAAAGAGAAATTTTCAACCAAGAAAGATTTTTCAGTTAATAAAGAAAAAATACGAAATGTTGAATTTTCAAGCCAAAAAACATGAATTTCCTGCAAAACGGTTGAGTTTTCGACCGGAAAATATCAAATTTTAAGAACAATAAAAAAGATTTTAAAAAATTGTTCAATTAACAAATGAAATAAATTTTTAACAACAAATTTGAAGTTTCAATTACTAAGATTATTTTTCTACCAAAAAAGACGAATTTTCAACAAAATAGTTGAATTTTCTCCTAAGCAGATAAGTTTTCAACTTAGAATAGTTAAATTTTTAGTAAAAAGTTAATTTTCAACCAAACAGATGAATTTTCAACCAAGTAGATTACATTTCTATCAGAACAGATAAATTTTCGACAAAAAATGGAATAGTAAAAATTTACAGGTAAACAAATTAATTTACAACTAAAAAAAAAAAATCAACAAAATAGTTAAATTTTTGACCAAATAAATGAATTTTTAACGAAATAGTTGAATTTTCAACTCAAATGATGAATTTTCTCACAAACAAGAAAAATGTTCAACAAAATACATGAATTTTCAACTAAGAAAGATAAATTTTCATTTTCAAAAATAATAATTTTGAACAACAAAAAATTAATTTTCGTCAAAATTAGTTAAATTTTCAATCAAAGTCATGAAACTCTTTGATAAAAAAAATGAATTCTCAGGAAAAAGTGTAATAGTTGATATTTCCACAAAAAAAAATATTTCATGTTTTAGTCAAAAATAGTGAATTAAAAAAAATACCAATTTTCAGCAACTACTAATTTTGAAACCAAATAGAGGAAATTTCAACAAAAGAGATAAAATTTTGATGAAGACGCTTAATTGTGTACCAAAAAGATTAATTTTGAACAAAATACATGAATTTTCAACCAAGTATTTGAATTTTTAAAGGATTGTTAAACCTAATAGTTAAATTTTCATCGAAAGAAATTCATTTCCAATCAAAAAGATTAATTAGTCACCAAGAAGATTAATATTCTATCACAATAGACGAATTAAAAAAAAAGGAATCTTCAATTGAAGAAGATAAACTTGCAAGCAAACATAGAATAGCTAAATTTTGGTTTAAAAAAAGTTGAATTTGCCACCAAATTGATGAAGTTTCTACCAAAAAATACAAATTTTCAACGAAAGTAGTTCAACTTTTAACCAAGTAGTCGGTATTTCGACGAAAAAATTTTAATTTCAAATAAAAAAGAGTTGACTTGATCACATAAAGACAACACAATTAATAATACAAAATTAACAAAAGTTAATTTTGACCAAGTTATGATTTTTCGAAAATTCGCAGAATGAAACTTTTATTTAAAAATTTAAAAACATTTTTAAACTGAATTTTCATTAGTTAGAAGGGAAGAATCGACGCATTATTTTTATTTTATTCTGAAAAAAATTATCTGCTTTTAAATATTAAATTTTGTTGGTGGTATCAGCAGTTTTTTGTTACCGGTACCAGCATTGTATTGTGTAAATTAAGATATTACTAATTTTTGTCCATATTTTCATTCATCTCTTCTCTTTAAAAGTGCGAAAAAGTTGATAAATTATAGTGTGATAGCAAAATGTTAATAGCAGAATTATTTCCCATTATTAAAAAATCATTTACAATGAAAGTTTTCTCTTTCATCAAAAATGCCTAGAAACTTTTAGAAATAAATTTCATCATAAAAATAAAATTACTTATTTGGAAATTTTGATTTACAAAATTGATGGTGCAGAAAATTCGTAATCTTTATTGATGGATAAACATTCAAATTTATTTGTCTTGTTATCACGATTAATACAAAATATCGCACTTTCAAAAACTTGAAATGTGATTTTCGGTTAATTCCCGGCTATGTACTGGTTTCTCCAGTTAGTAGACACCCTGTTTATAAAAGTCACAGCTTGGAATTTGCGACTACTTTTATTTTTAGACTTTTTTAGTCAACCCTTTTTTAATATTTTCATTTATTTTTTAATTTAATTCAGTTATAATTTATATTTGAGTTAATGTTGATTGATTGACTTATATTAATTTTGAATAGAGTATTTGAGAGAGGTCGGAAAGTTTTAAGATATGGTAGATTAAAAAAATGCAGGGATTTAATTCCTTTTATTTCTTCTTTTTTCGAAAAATCTTTTATTTTACAATTTCTTTGTTTAATCTGTGGAATAATTATAAATTATTAAAACTTCAAACTTGAATTTAAATCTTTAATTTCTATATACCTTGCGAGATTAAATGTTAATCTTTAATTGTTCAAAAAAGTCGTTATATAAACAAGTTTTTAATCGAATAATTGGTTATTGAACAGAAAGCATTGTTTAAAATATTTTTTCGAAATCTTTGTAATCTGCATCTACATGTCTGAAAACTTCTGAACCTTCAATATTGATAAATATCTCGAGCCACTTGAATCACTGAATAAATATCAAACTTTTTAAAATTTCTGAAAATTTCAGTCATGTAAAATTAAATTGCCCTATTGTAATTTAGTGTATTTCTAACGTAGTTTTGTTATTTTTCATCCTCTGTTTAATTGAGTAGGTTGGTCGCAGGGCAGGGAAAACCTGGAAATCAGGGAAACTTCATGGAATTTTATCGGTAAGGGAAAGAGAGCGAAAAGTCAGGGATTTAAAAAAATGGTCTATCTGTAAACTACAGGGAATTTTGTCCAAAAATAAATTATTTACGATTAGTCTTTCATTACTAACAAATTGCATAATCTTTAATTACACTTAAAGTAATCGGTAAAATCATGGAATTTTAGAAACAGAATTTTGCAGCTATCTTGATTAAATACAAATTTTAGGATTTCGAGAGTTGAATAAAATTAATAAAATTAATCAATTGCTTAATGATTAATTAAAGAAGGCTTAAAATTTGTAATTGTTTGAATTACAAATTTGTCTACTATGAATCTTTAATTTTCAATACTTTAATTTAAATTACGGTTATGAATTTGTCGAATGAAAATGTTTCAGTATGAAAACCTTAATTTGAAAATTAAAATAAAAACATTTGAATGGCCAACATTCGAGAAGAACGTTTGCAAACCGGGATGAAACAATGAAATGACCGGAAATTTATTTCTGAGATTTAAGTGACCACCCTGCAATTAAAAAATCTATTTACCCCCACGGTGCGGCTGGACCAAGTTTAAATGAAAGTTCCGAGTAAATGGAATTGTTTGATTGTTTATGGTAATATGGCATTCCAAGAACATTTCAAGATGAAAATGAAAATAACCTGTCCGGTGTGTTTTGAAAAAAGTCGATTTTTCTATTTAATTTCTAAGAAATGAAGAAATATTTATAGGATTATATGGTCAATATTGGCTAACAATCACCAAAAGAGATGAATTTTCGATGCAAAAAGTGGAATTTTCAGGCCAAAAAGACGAACTTCCGTCAAAAGGGTTGAATTTTCAGCCAACAAAGATTTTTTAGTCAAGAAAGAAACAAAATATCAAACAAATTGTTGAATGTTCTACAAAACAGTTGACGCTTCAACCCAAAAAGACGAATATTCAACAAAACAGTTTAATTTTTAACCAAAAAGGATGAGCTTTTAATAAAGTTGTTGAATTTTCATCAAAATAATTAAATTTGTAACTTTTTTGTTGAAAATTTACCTTTTTGGGATTATAAGTCAAATTTTTTCTTGGTCGAAAATTCATCTCTTTTGTGGTAAAAATTTCATATTCATATTCATCATTTGACACTTTTTTTAAGCGATGAAACTTTTTTTGCTATTATTTCGAAAAAAATGACACTAAAGGCACTATTTTCAAATGACAAATACGAATTTTCAACCAAGAAAAATTTGTCAGTCAATAAAAAGAATTTGATCAAAAATGTTGAAATTTCAAGTCAAAAACATGAGTATTCAACATAAATTTTATTGTTCAACCAAATAGTTGACTTTTCAACCAAAAAGGTGTCTTTTCAACCACGAATATGAATTTTTTACTCAAAAAGATGACTTCTCAAAAAATTACATACATTTTCAACTAAATAGTTTGAACAATGGATGTGATATTAGTCCAAATTTTATTTGATTAATTTTTAGTTTGTATCTTTTTCGTTTCTACTATTTTTTAACTACTAAATAGTTGAATTTTTAAACCAAAAAATATCGATTTTTAACCAAAAATGGATTAGGTAAATTTTCATTGAGAAAAATTAATTATTATCAATGAAAAAAATAAATTTTCTACAAAACAGTTTAATTTTGTACCAAATAGTTGAATTTTATACCAAATTGTTGAGTTTTTAAGTCGAAAAGACGAATTTTCTATGAAACAGTTGATTTTACCCGTGAATATGCATTAAAAAAACAATAACGTTGATTTACAACTAATCAGTTCAGTTTTTAATAAAATGGTTAAATTTTTAGTTAAAAGATTACTTTTTAAGAAACAGAAAGACGATTTTTCAAATAAAATTGTGAATCTTCAACCAAAAAGCTGAACTTTTAAGATAGTTGTTCAACTTTCAACCAAGGAGTTAAATTTTCAACCTAAAAAGATTAATATTCAACGAAAAATGTAATAGGAGATATTAAAAAAGGTTTTATTTGAAAATAAAAATTTCGAGCCGAAAATAGGCATTTCCTACAATGCAGTTGAATTTAGAACCTGAAGATGTGAATTTTGATCTAGACAGTTACATTTTTAACAAAAAAATGTGAAATTTCTACAGAAAGAGATGGGTTTTCAAACCAAAAAAATGAACGTTCAACAAAATAGTTGAATTTTCAATAAAAAACAATTTTTTAGTCAAGAAAGAAAAAAAATTTCATTCAAATTGTTGAATCTTTAAGCCCAGAAGACGAATTTACAACAAGACAGTTGCATTTTCAACCAAGAAGTAAGATTCGTCTACAAAATGGTTGAATTTTCAAAAAATAATTAAATTTGGAAGCAAACATTTCTACTCAAAGAGATGAATTTTCAACAAAAGTGTTGAATTTTTAGCGAAGAAACCTTTTTCAGTCAAGAAAGGAAAATAATTTCGACCAAATTGTTGAATTTTCAACCAAGAAGATTAGTTTTCAACCAAAAAGACGAATGTTTAACAAATTATTCAAATTTTCAATGAATAAAACGAATTTTCTACAAAACAGTTTAATTTTATAGTAAATAGTCGGATTTTATACGATATTGTTGAATTTTGAAGCAAAAAAGACGAATTTTCTATAATAAAACAGTGGAATTTTCTACCTGAGAATATGAATTTTCAAACAAATAGTCTAATTTTCAGTTAAAAAAATTGCGATTAAACCAACAAAAAAAAACGAATTTTCGACTAAAATTATGAGCTTTCAACCAAAAAACTGAACACAAATGTTATTTTTTAATCGAAACAGAATAATTATTAACCAAACAATTGCATTTTAAACCAAAAAATGTGAAATTTCTACAGAAAGAGAGGATTTTTAAAATCAAAAAGATGAATGTTCAACAAAATATTTGAAGTTTCAATTTAAAAAATTTGTTTAGTCAAGATAGAAAAAAAATTTCAATCAAACTGTTAAATTTTTAAGTCAAGAAGACAAATTTTTAATAAAACAGTTCAATTTTCAACTAAGAAGGAAAACTTTTTAACAAAATTGTTGAATTTTCAACAAAATAATTCAATTTTGAACCAAATATTTGCATTTTAACCATAAAGATAACATTTCTACTCAAAGAGATGAATTTTCAACAAAGAGTTGAATTTTCAACCAAAAAATATTTTTCAGTCAAGAAAGGAAAAAATCTCAACCAAATTGTTGAATTTTCAACCAAAAAATTTATATTTGAACCAAACAGTTGCAGTTTTGACCGTAAAAGATAATATTTTTAATCAAAGAGATGAATTTTCAACATTTTAATTAAGAAAAATTTTTCAGTCAAGAAAGGAAAAAAATGTCTACCAAATTGTTGAGAATTTTCATGAAAATAATGAAATCGTCAACCAAATAATATAATTTTTAATAAGAAAACATGAATTCTTAACAAAAAATTTAATAATGGACTATTCAACCGAAAAGAGGGAACTTTCAACCAAAAATAGTTGGATTTTCTTATTGGGTTCTATTAATTTAGTTGGAATTTAAGTGGAAAAATGAGAAAAAGGGGAAAGACTGTGATAAATAAATAGGAATTTTGATCATTTATAGACTAAAGAATAACATTTTAAATAAAAATGGTTATGACTCTATTTTGACACTATTTTTTAAAATGTTTTTGTGACGCTATTTACACTATTCTTGACCTCTAAAGTGAGTCCGAGGCCCATTAGTCTGTGGCAGGGCCTGCCGATCGAAACAATCAAAAAATCCCATTTACTTCGAACTTTGATTTAAACTTGGTTCAGCCGCACTAAGTCCCTCGTCGTTTCCTTACTTCAATCATTAAAATGGTGATAATTTTGAATGCTTTCAGGTGGTAGTAGTGCAGGCAGCGAACATATTTGTAAGGAACCAATTCACGACGTGAAATCCTGTTCGTCAGCTTCCGAATCCGAGCTTCACATGCCGTCGGTGCCAGCCATGCCAAAACAGAATTCAGGTAATGGGAATGGTTCTAATGGAAAGAGATCTAACGGTAGTCGCAGTCGATCCAGTGGGTCCGAGCAGTCAGTGCAGACAGGAACTGGTTCTGGGAATCAGCAAAACCAGCAAGATCTATCTGGTAGTAGACAGTCATTTCGCATTGCGATGGGCAATCCTTGTGAATTTTTTGTCGATGTCATGTAGATGTTGGTGTTGTAAATAGCTCCGACATAACTCCACAAGGTCCCTGAAAAAAGACTTCTAAAGACAAAAAGTGTAAATAAGTCAGGAGGGTCGCAGGTCAGGGAAACCTTGGGAATCAGGGGAAAGACAGGGAATTTTGTTGGTAAGAGAATGTCAGGGGTTTAAAAAAAAATTACAAACGTCAGGGAATTTCCATAAGAAATAGTTTAAGTAACTGTGAAGAATAATCAGGGCTGCCGCTCGGTCACTTTTTAGTCACTTTTTTTAACTAAAAGGACCACTTCAGTCACTTTTCTTTCAATAAATTAACCCATGTGTTGACCAATATTAAATTCCGGTCTATATACCTATTTCTGAATTTTCTTGAATTATTTTGAAATGTTTTAAGGTATTTTAAAAGATTCCTAAAACTTTAAAAATATTTCAATAATTTGAAGGGATTACAAAGAATTTAAGAGATTTTAGAGTATTTTTAAAAATTCCAAGAAATTTTTAAGAATTTGACAAAGTTTCAAGGGATTTCAAACGATTTCAAAGTATTCGAAATATTTTAGGGTATTTTAAAAGATTCCAAGGATTTTTGAAAAGATTTGAATAAATTTCAGGGATTCCAAAGGATTATAAGATTTTAAGGTATTTAAAAAAATTCCAAGGCAAAATATTTTCGGCTATTTTTTTTAAATTCCAATGAATTTTCAAGAGTTTTAGAAAGTTTAGAGGAATTTCAAAAAATTTCAAAGAATTTAAAATATACATATTAGGGTATTTTTTTAAAGTTACAAGGAATTTTCAAGAGTTTTTAAAAATTACAAAGGATTTCGAAATATTGTAAAGGATTTGAAATATTTTAGGGTATTTTAAAAGATTCCCAGGCATTATCTTCAATAGATTTCAATAATTTAAATTGATTCGGAAGAAATTTAAAGATTTTAGGGTATTTTTAAAAATTCAAAGGAATTTGCAAGAGCTTTTAAAAATTGCAAGGGATTTAAAAGATTTTAAAGGATTTGAAATATTGTAGGGTATTTTAAAAGATTCCAAGGCTTTTTCAATAGGTTAAAAAAATTTCAAGGGAATTTAAAATATTAATAATAATAATTCATGTTAATACATTTTTTATGTGGTTGTAAAGAATTTCCTAGAATTTCGGAAGATATAGAAAGATTTTAAGGTTTTAAAATATTTTAAAATATTCCTAAGGATTTTATAAGATTTCTATATATATATATATAAAATATATAAAATTCCAGGGAATTTTCAAATGGTTTAAAAAGTTTCAAGGGGTTTCAATTATTGAGAGGAATTTTAAAAGCTCTCAAGGTATTTCAATAAATCATCCAGGATTTCAGAAAATATCAGATTTTATGTTATAATATTTTAATGGATTACAACAATTTATTCACAAGAATTAAGGGATTTCGTAGGATTTCAAAGATTTTAAAATCTTTCAAGGTATATCCAAAGGCTTTAAAGAATTCTAAAGATCTTATGATATTTTAAAAGATTCCGAGGAATTTCAATATATTTCAATAATTTGAAGGGATTTCAAAGAATTTGAAAGATTTTAGAATATTTTTAAAAATTACAAGGAATTTTCAAGAGCTTTAAAAAGTGTCAAAGGATTTCAATAAATTTTACAGGATTTAAAATATATTAGGGCATTTTTAATAGATTTGAATAATTTTGAAGGATTTTAAAGATTTTAACGTATTTTTTTTTAATTCCAAGAAATTTCAAGGAATTTCAAAAGATTTTACAGGAGCCGAAATTTCTCAAGGCATTATTAATATATTTTAAGAATTTTAAAGTGTTTTTAAGGAATTTTGAAGATTTTAGATTATTCTTTAAAATTCCAAGGAATTTTCATGAGTTTTAAAAACCTTCAAAGGATTTCAAAAAATGTTAAAGGATTTGAAATATTTTAGGGTATTTTTAAAAATTCCAGGGAATTTTCAAATGGTTTAAAAAGTTTCAAGGGATTTCAAATGATTTTAAAGGATTTTATATATTTTAGGGTATTTAAAACAATTCCAAGAAATTTCCAAGAGATTTAAAAAATGTCAAGGAATTTCAAAAGATTTTAAAGGATTTGAAATATTTTATGGTATTTTAAAAGATTCTTAGTTTTTCTTAGATTTTTAATAGATTTTAATAATTTGAAGTGATTTTAAAGGATTTTAAATATTTTAGGATATTTTTGAAAATTTCAAGGAATTTTCGATAATTTGGAAAGTTTCAAGGTATTTCAAAGGATTTTAAATATTTTAGAGTATTTTAAAAGATTCCAAGGTATTGTAAATGGATTAAAAAAATTTCAAGGGTTTTGAAATATTAATACTAAAAATTAATATTGATAATAAATTTTTTATGCGGTTGTAAAGAATTTTCTAGATTTTCGGAAGATATGGAAAGATTTTACAGGACCTATGAGATTTGAAAAGTTTTTTAAAGATTCCAACGATTTTTATCCAAATTCCGAGGATTTCAGTGCTTTTAAGGGACTTTAAAAGCTCTCAAAGCATTTATTTTTCCAGGATTTTATAATGTTTTAATGCATTTCAAAGAATTTGTTCACAAGACGTGAGGGCTTTCGTAGGTTTCCAAAGATTTGAAAAGATTCTTAATTATTTTTTTCGGTTCATTTGAATTCATGCAGAATTCTCCTTGAATTCTTATTAATTTATCCTGAATTTTTTTAAATTCTTTTGAATTCTCTTGGATTTTACGAATTCTCATGAATTCTTGTAAATTCACTCAATTTTAGTCAATTCATTGGATTTTCTTTTAGTTTTTATTGAATTCATCCTGAAGTCTTTTAAAATCACCTTAGTTCTTAGGCATTTCATCAGATTCTTTTGAATTCTCTTAAATGTTGCTAAACTTATTTCAAACTTATTGAATTTAATGATTTTTTTGCATATTTTTGAATTTTTTCAATTCGCTGTGAATTTTTATAAATTTCAACGAATTCTTCTCGTTTCCCTTAAATTCCTCTAAATTCACTGAAGTTGTGCTGAAATCAATGGATTTTTTGGAATTTCTTCAATTAATTTAAATTAAAATTGAATTGTTTTGAAGTCTTATGAATTTATCCTGAATGCGTTAAAATTCAACTGGAATTCTGATAAATTTCATCGAATTCTTTTGAATTCTTTTAAATTTAAAAGAACATTGGTCCCTTTTTCGGTTTAAATAGGTCACTTTTTCCAAATAAATTAGGCTGTGGCAGCCCTGAGAATAATAAATTAAAATTTGAAAATTTAAATTAAGAACTTTTTTATTCCATTTATAAAATATTCTATATTAAAAATGTTACAAGATTCAAATTTTGGTATTTAAATATTATTTCTAAGTGTAAATGAAAAATTAGTAAGGGAAAAGTCAGGCAATTTTGAAAATGAAGTTTTTCGGCGACCCTGCCTTAAGTACAAAAAGTGTATATAAATTTGTTTAAAACCCGGTGAATTTGAGCCATTCTCGAACGCGTTTTGCATTCGAGATTCTTTTTCAGTCGACCTAGATGGAATTTGTCTGCTTTGCTCATTCGCGTTTGACGTTCGTGTTCGAAAAATCTCAAATCTGAGATCAATTTTTTCCGAAATTAGCACGTCAAGCGCGAAACACATTTTACCCTTTTATAAAGCATTTTGGAATACTGTTTCCACGTAGTTTTTTGGATACTTAATTTTTTTATGCATGCGATACACTGTCAGAATATCGATATGGCTCTGAAGAGTAAAACCGTAGAGACTTTGCTACTTTTTCTTTGTCGTTATTACCATTTTTTTGTTGTTATTTTTACAAAGTTAATAATGACTTCTCCTTGGTCTTTAAAATAGTGAAAATAGATGATCGAATCCATTCCAAATCACTCTGCAACGAAATATGTTGTTTTTTAGGGAAAATTAGGCGACACGTATTTTTTGGATGTAGGAACAAAAAATTTCCACCTAATTACAAGTATTTGAATTTTAACGTCTATATTTCAAACAACACCAATTTTTGCTGTAAAATTCTATAGTTTTTGATCTAATTCAGATATTCTAATTTTATTTCAGAATTCTGGTGAGTTTTACTATCCTCTTTCGAAATTCATCGGAAAATTTTAAAAAGTTCCAAGCTAACAAAGGGGCGACGATTTGTTTGAAAATTTAAAAATTCGATTTTGAAAAAACTACATTCATATTTTTTGAATTTTCTTTTTGTTTGGCCTTATATAAGGAAGACACTGTGAGTTTTGTGCGGGCTAAACCATTTTTGTGGCCAGGAGAATTCTTTTGAATTTGTTTTTCTTTCGTCAAATCGAACTCTCGCATTTTTCTCGGAACAACGAAAGATACAAAAAAATGTAACATAAAAGTTTGCACATCTAGAAAATTTCTATAAAAATTGTATCCTACTTTTTTATAATATCTTCTATCGTTTACGAAAAAAATTCGCAAATAATATTTTTAGGAAAAAAATTCTGAAAATTTTCGCAAAAAATACAAAAATTTGAAAAAACTGCCGGTTTACATGTTCTTTGCAATTATATAAATAAAAACATATTGTTAATGTTAAAAAACTAAAATTCAATAAAGAAATAACTAAAAAATTAAGAAATATGAAAAGTCACGATGTTCGTGTTCTTCACAATTATATAGATAAAAACATAATTTTAATCGTTAAAAAACTGATAAATTAAGAAATAACTATTTAAAAAACTGGAAAGATATATTTTTTTAAACTAAAAAAGATAAAAAGAAATAAATGTCTAAAAAATTAAAAAGTTTGAAAACCTTGTAAATAGTAATGCGGAAAACTCCCAAATTTTGGCAGTACCAGTTCAGAAGCGAAATTATTGAGAAAAAAAAATTAAAATATTTAATTGTGCAAAAATAAATCAAGTAATAAATTACAAAGCTACATTTTTCCGAATTCGAAAATATTAAATACACCGAGGATGTTTACGAAAAAACTATAGAGGAACAAACAGAAGAAGAAACCGTCCCTGGTATAGTTAAAATTATTTAATTAGGAAAAATTTCGCTTGGTAATTTATTATTTTATTTATTTTTGCATAATTATATATTTTTTAAGTTTTTTTCCAATAATTTTACTTCTGAAATCGCATCGCGAAAATTTGGGAGTTTTCGCATTATTATTTAGAATGGTTTTCAATTTTTAAAAATGTTTAGTTATTTTTAAATATTTCAGTTTTTTGTTTAACAGAATTAAAAAAATGTATTTATTCCTATAATTATGAATAATACAAAAACCGGGAGTTTTTTCAAATTTTAAATTTTTTAGTTATTTTTTTCTTGTAAATGATGCA
This sequence comes from Andricus curvator, assembly GCA_932195095.1. NCBI lineage: Eukaryota > Metazoa > Arthropoda > Insecta > Hymenoptera > Cynipidae > Andricus > Andricus curvator. The sequence continues at coordinate 53,629 of CAKNYM010048308.1, forward strand.
AAATATCACAAAAGAGCAAAAAGCATTTTTTGTAGGATTTTTCTAGAAGTGCAAATTTAAGTTTTAATTTTTTTTTATCTTTCGTTGTATAGAAGGCGAAATTTAACCAAAAATTTGCAAAAAAATATAAGTGTGGTTTTTTTTTGTCAAAATCTACTTTTTATATTTTTAAACAAATCGTCGCCCCTTTCTTAATTTTGAACTTTTTTCCTATTTTTCGACGGATTTCGAAAGAGAATAGTAAAACTCACAAGAATTCTGAAATAAAATTGGAATATCTGAATTATATCAAAAGCTGTAAAATTTAGAGGAGAATTTTGTTGGTTTTTGAAAAATACACGTGAAATTTCAAATACTCTTAAATTTGTGGAAATGTTTTTTTCTTAAATCGAAAAAATACGCGTCGTTTAATTTTCTCTAAAAAACAACATTTATTTGAATGCGGCTTTGCGGGGTTAGATTTCACGGCCAAACGGTTGAATTTTTGAGCCGAATTTGTGTGCATGCGTATTCTAAATATTATTCTCCTTTTTATTTTAACGCAATTTTTTAATAAAATTGTTTCTATTTTATTTTAAAATTTAAAAAGTGCAATTTTAATACGCCTGAGAAAGGCAATCTAGCAGGGTGCGTCATTCTAGCTTTCTCTGGTTTTGTGGAGTCAAGTTTCTACGGAGAGCGGCAGGGCGTCTGATGGTAAGCAAGTTTTCTAGTATTCATGGCTCCCTCAAAAGTCTCAAAACTTATCGGCACTGCAGCTCAGGGCCCCCAAGTTACAATCAATTTGAAGCATATTGGTTAGAATTTGCAGCATGCTGCAGTGCCGATAAGTTTTGAGGGAACCATGAATACTAGAAAACTTTTTTACCATCAGACGCCCTGCCGCACTCTGTATAAACTCGACTCCTTTAAACCCAGGCGCATTAAAATTGTACTTTTAAAATTTTAAAACAAAATATAATTTTACTTAAAAAATCGAGTTAACATAAAAACAGAATAATATTTACTTAGTTTTTTAAATATTTTTTCATTTATTTAGTATTCACAAAAATTATAGCTAAATATTCAATCGTTTGGCCGTGAAACCTGACCCCGCGAGACTGGATTCAAATAAATCCTTTTGCCTGATTTGAAGTGGATTCGATCAGGTCTTGATTCTAACTCTTTACTCTGGAGTATTTTTTTTGTTCGAAATTTCGTTTATGAAGATATAAATTGAGTTGTATTTAGCGATAGAAAGAGAAAGTATGTAAAGTATATTTGGTTTATTTTATCTTTTCGTAAACGAAACGACTTTAGGGCCAATAGTTGAAATTCACGTAGGCACGTTGACATTGATTTTGATTTTCTATCTCGTCGGTAGTTGTAAGCACCCAAAAGCACACGCATGATTTATGTAAATAACACGGCTCTTCTGTAGCAAGTGATTTACGTAAAGACGAAAGTAACCAATTAGGAAAGAGATGCATGAACTTGTAATATCTTGTTATTTCGTCGCTTGAAGAGAGAGCGTCGCCATTAACATTGTTCCATTGATTGCGTTTTAGGATTATCTACGACAATGGGGCAGCTATTTCTTTAAAAAGTCTTCAAGATATTTATCAAGTATCGAACGAACGATTCGTCAACTCCGATAGTAAGGAAGATTACGTTTACGCAGCCACGATATTCCTATTCTCGTTACTTGAACTTAAAGTTAATGACCCTCGCACATCCGTTCGTTGTTCGTTCACCTGATGAATCGTTCGAAGGGTACGTAACCTGTATACATCCGTACGACCATACATTTATATATAAATATATAAATAAATATATTTATATATGTATTGACATATACATATATATTACGTTAGAATTGTTAACTAAATGAAGAAACATAACCGACAATTAGAATTCTGTGGCACCTCATCACAGAGTTGAGAAGACATCATCTGTAGAAGACATCTATTTTTATTCTTTCAACTTTTTTCTCCCCTGATTGCAAAACCCTGGGATTTTATTCTATTCCTTTTTTACCTAAAAAGCAACTTGAAATTTGGTGCCGGGACCGAGAAACCAGGAAATGTAAATGAATATATTTTTTGTTCGGGAATTTTACCAATTTTTAGAAAAAAAATCTGTCTTGTCTTTTCTTTTTTTTTTTGAGAAATTATTTACAGATTTAAAATAAGTTCGATTTCAACTTTTTTTAAATGTTAAGTTCGCTTGATAACTTTTTCAATTATGATATTCAGTTTACAAATCTAAAATCTTTTACTTGCTGTTTTAGATCTTCATTTTTAAGCGTACCTTTTTTATTTGAAGACTTTTAAAGTGCAGTTTTGAAGACTTGAACAATTAAAAATTAAAAGCGTTTGAAACTGAAAATATTTGATAAAAAACGTTTTTAGTTGATCAACTGTAAATATTAATTAGTAATTTTTAAAACTGAACTGTACTTCAAGTATTAAAAAGTGAACAATAATTGATTTTACAAGACGATTCTGAATCCGTTCAAAATGAAAGAATTTACAAATTTTAGCGTTAAAAATTGAACAGTTTCAATTCGAAAGCCTTAATAATTAAACAAATGTAAATGCCGGATTGAAACTTTATAAACTATTTTCAATTTTAATTATTAAATTTCAGATTCTATTCAAATATTATTTCAGTCTAAAATATTCCATTTTTAATCCACTTAATTTGAAATTTTTTGATTAAGAAAAGGGAAAATTATTTAATATTGAGCAATATTTTTCTGTTTTTTTAAAACGAGCGATTATAAATCAAGTATTCAAAACTAAACAATTTGAAACTGAATTGTTTAAAATAGAAGGCCTTGAATCGTTACAATTTCAGACAGATAAATTTAAACTTGGAGCATTACAATTTTAATTGTTCTATTAAAAAAAATTTAATTTTCAAGTGAAATTGTTGAATTTTGAAAAAATATTGAAAAAAATTCGAGTAAGTTGAAGAGATATTTAGTAGTTTTAAAAAGATTCAAAATTAATATAAAATTTGAAATAATTAAAAAAAATGTAGATGATTCTTAAGAATTATGAAAGGTTTTAAAAGAATGAAAAAATGTCTTCAGATTCCTAGGAAAAATGAAAATGATTTTTTATTTTGAAACAAAATTTGAAAAAAAAGCTTTTAAGATAATACAAAATTTTTCTTGATATTCCTGGAAAAATTATTTTTGATTTTTGTAAAAATCGCTAATATTAATTTTTTGTCGTATTCTGCATAATAGGCCCAATTTTTAAAAATATCTTGTAAGATTCCAATATTTCCAGTTTTTCTAGGACAAAATCTCATTTTTATAAACCTTAAATAATTTTTAAAAGCTTTGCTCTCAAAATGCACCTTAAAAAAATGAAGAAATAAAATTTTTAATTAAATTACAATTATAATTAGAATAGAAGTTTAAAAAATTATTAATTCTCCGAGTTTTTCAAAAATGGCTAATATTAATTTTGTTTTGCAATCTGCATAATATGCCCGATTTTTAAAGATCTCGTAAGATTGAAATATTTTTAGTTTTTATAGGATAAAATCTGATTTTTATAAACCTTAAAAAACTAAAATAATTTTTAAAATCTTTGCAAACTATCTTAAATTTGGTTGAGCCTGTAATCTTTTTCGCACTCAAAATTTACCTAAAAGGAAAATTTAAAAGACTTCAGCAATTAATTCAGAGTCTGACGAATTTAATGGCAAAAATCTGCTACATTTTTATTAGTAAATGTTGAGTGTGAAAACATTCCTATATGCTCAAAAAAATTTAGGGTCGTTTGAAAAACATTTTAAAATTATTTTAGTTATTTGATCCTCATGAAAATGAGATTTTGTCCTACAAAAACTGAAAATATTGAAATCTTGCAAGATTTTCGAAAATTGGTCATATTGTGTAAATTACGAAAAAACTAATATTAGCTATTTTTGCAAAACTCTTGAGATTTACAAAATTTTAAATTTTCATTTAATTCCGGGTCTGGCCATTTTAATGGTTAAAATATTCTTAATTTTCTGAGGTAAATTTTAAATGCGAGAAAGTTTCTATATGCTAAAAAAAATTTACGAGTTTTAAAGCTTTTAATCATGATTTTTAATTTGTTTACATGAATTTTTGAATTGCGAAAAGTTGACCAATCCGGTAATGGTGATTCGTATTTTTCATGTAGTCTGCTAGTAACTAAGTTTAAAAATACACACTGATTTCGAAGAATATAAAAAATTTGATTTTTTTCACCTTTTTTTCATTTTTTTCGAAAGGAGTTGAAAAAAAATCATTTTTGTGGGGATTTTCGGACATTTTTGACTTTATTGATCAGAAAATTTGCCATTGATCGAAACCAAATTCTACACAGTTGCTTTTTAGGTAGAAGGAAAGAATAGAACCTCAGGGTTTTTTATTTTCTGAAGTATTTTTTAAACTTTTTCTTAAAGCATTAGATTGAAAAATAATTCACTTTGATATCTATGAAATTAATTAAACATTTTAATTTAATTGACCTTCAATTTATTTATATTTTAGTGTTAATTGATTTTATTATTTTATGACAAGAGCTAGATATAAAAATTTAATATAAATATAAATATAAAAAATTAGGATGTTTAAAACTTCAGTGACTTTGGAATTTTTCTTGTTTTTTTTTTTTTTTTTTTTTTTTTTTTAAAAGCTCGTCGGAAATGATCTCCACACATATGTGATCCTTAGTCTGTTAATAATCTCCTAATGGTATTCTTAATTCTTTCAATGTAACGATGGGCACACAGTAGTGGGATTAATATCACATGCTCCAACAACTTTGCCAACTGACAATGCCTCAGCTATCCGAATATCTATGTCCACAATGTTAATCCAAGGAAATACTATCACCCGACTAATAGGAACTCCACTATCACTTGATCCATTTCTTATCCTTAATAAAACCTGTATTTTAACCTGAGTATGTGATGTGTCAACATACTCATGAATCTTATTATTCCTTCCTAATAATGCTTGTTTTAATGCACTTATGATTAATTGGCGATATTCCATCGCATCATCTAAGTCACAAATGTGTCTTATTTTACTTTCTATGGCTTCTACATCAATTTCAATATCAGCTGGGAATACTACTTTTGTTCGTAAATCCCCAGTAGTAAGCAATTCAGTAGCTTCACACCGTCTTCCTGTTAACATATATATCAACCCTGGAATTAGAGCACGTCTTAAACTTACAGTTAATTCGTGATTGAAAAGATCATTATTCAGTTTATCTCCCCATATACGCGTCTCTACTATAAAAGGTAAATCATTTGGTGCAACCATATTTAAGAATATTGATCGATTTGGATTCAAATGCGGAGCTCCATCATGTGCCATAGATAATCCAAAATATTCATTACCTTTAACATCATGCTTAAGAGCAAATCCACTTATTCCACACAACCATAACCTTCCAAACATGTTTATAGTTATTGAACGGATGATAGCACGTATCACGTTATCTTGGGCTGTATCATCATTATATCCATTAGTCAATGTAAGAGCAACGATAATTTTGGAACTTCTTTCATCTTGATACTTTTGACTAGTTAGTTTGAAAGTAAACATACCCATAGAAAGCGTAGTACTATATTCTAAAATCTTGGCGACGTGTTTACATGCGGTACCAACATCAAATGACTTTGGACTGATATCACACACGCGCCTTTCCTTAGTATAAAATACTGCTGTACCTAACAAAATGTAAAAACTATAAGCCATTTCATAATGTGAAATAAACAGTGCTTCCTCAGATACATCAATGAGTGAAGACTGTATTCTGAATATTTCCATAAGTTTAATTAATGCACATGAGCATTGTACATTGGGCGTTGGAACGTTCGATTCATGATTTACTCTACAAATCTTTAGCCTTGGATCTAATATTCTAGCCAAACCTAAAATGGTATAATAATAATGCACTACATGCTTCAACACTTCAAGCTTAAAACATTCAGATAATGACTCAAAAATAAAATTAATCATGTCCTTAAAGGCAGATGTAATTTTTACATTAGATGTATAATCTAAAGTTTGTAATGTTTCATTACTAAAATTCACATCTAAATACTGTGCCGCAGCCGCTTCCAACTCCTTCCCTTGTAATCCATGTAATTGAATCAAAGCCAATTGAGATGAAGAAAATTTAATTAATAAAGGTGTACCATCAATCGATTTATATACTGGATATTGTATGTAATCCACTATCTTATGTGGCTTACGTGGAGAAGCGATTCGAACACAATCCCCAACGTTCTCATGCGCAAATACTCTAAGCTCGGGGGATTTCTTTTTCTTCCCTTTTCGTTGTTGAATAGTATCTGCTTCTAAGCATAATATAGGTAAATCTGCTAATACCCGTTCGACAGGATTCATTATGTGCTTAGACCGACTACTTACTTCTTAGTTCGCTAATAATGTAAGTCCCAAGTCGTTGCGATTTTAAACTCAGAATTTTTCTTGTTTTTGTCTTTTAAAACGATTTCTATTTTGTAAGAATCTTAAAAGTTTTCAATTCAGAAATGCAATCCAAATTAAAATTCTTCAATAGTGAAATATATATTTTTTTAATTAGTATTAAAGTTTTCTACAGATAGAATTTCAACTCTGGTGAATCAGAGTGCTTGCAGTAATCGACATGTAAATACTAACATAATGTACCAATATTGAATGTGCCATCTAAGCATTTTTAGCCTAAAACCGAACAAAATTAATGTACGCTGTCGGAATCGTAAATGCATTTTTTTACTCATTTTCTATCGTAAGCTCTGTGCACGAATTCGTGGATTATCAAAAAGGAAATAGCAGTTATTTTCCTGTTAGACTAAGGTAAGTCGAATACCGTTTGACGAAATACGTACAACTTAACGGTGTATGGCCAATTGTATTTTAATCTTGACATATTCTTTACTGTTTATTTTATACGCGTATAAGTATAATACTGTTTTTAAATTTATATTATTATTATTATTATTATTATTTCTTGCGAATAAAAGAATTTTAAGTCAGAGAAATTATATTCGTTAGACATGTGCGAAAATTCAGTCTCGAAATTCTCTGAATTTTGGTCAAAAAATCTAAAGATGTTCTAAATTATTCCTAGATTATTTTTTCGATATTTTACAGTGATTTTATCATTTGTACAGCAATATGTTCTTATATATTATAATTTATTCTATTTAAAAGAAGTTTTTTATAATTTTTATTGTATAATAGAATTCTTTGATATTATTTTGAGACCAGTAGCATTTTCAGAGAAAGTTTTTGACTGAATTTCGTTTAGTTAGATTGACTAATTCGCACATAAATTTTGCTAACTTCGCACAGACTATTAAATTTGCAAAAAAGAAAAGAAAAAAAATCGAGAATGCAGTGCTCGATGTATTTCGTATACGTGAAATTTGACTACGTCAAAAATATAATCAGTGTATTTGTCTGCGCGCAGAAAGAATGTAGTTAGGTCGTGTACGATTGTCAATTTCTTCGTGCGACCAGTTGTAACCGAACAAAAGTACGAAAATCGAAATCTTAGAGATAAAAAGCGAACTAGGAATCTTGCAGAAATTTGTGATATTTTAGTACAGTCGCAGTTTTTTACGGACATATACAGGTATAAGTTTTTCGGTAGCGACAAACTTTTCTAAAAGAAATACATAGATTTGTAGAAAAGTGCAGCAGTGTTAAAACGAACTCTTAAATTTTTATACCTAATCATTTTTTTTATTAATCAAAGTTTTGATTGTTTTATTTCTGATTCTCAGGGCTCGGATTGTGCGACTTTTTTTTTTTACTTTTTTCCGTTTTCCTCAGAAGTTTGCTATACTTAGTTTCAGTTTTTATCACGATGAAACTTTTAAAATTGAGATTCAAAACTAAACAAAACTAACATTTCAATTGAGAACATTAAAGATTGAATAATTTCTTACTATAGTTTTATAAATGGAACATTTTTAATTAATAGCGTTTGAAATTAAACATTTTCTAATTGCGTGAATCCGTATTCAAAGTTTTAATTTTTTCAAATGGACATTTTTAAGACGAAAACGTTTAAAATCGATTAATTTCAAATTCAATTACAGACTTCACACTCTTTCCCCTATATTCCCCATCTCCTCTTTTTGAAAGAATTCCTCTTTTTCCTTCTGTTTTTAAGAAACTTCCAACTATCTTTGGTCGAAAGTTCTTTTTCGTTTTTAATTCGAACTGTTTGGTTGATCATTTTCCTTTTTGGATAGAAAATTCAACCTTTTGGATTGAAAAATCCTCTTTTATGGTACAAAAGTTACATTTTTTGGTTGTGAATTCATCTTTTTAGTTGAAAATTACCTTCTTTCTTGGAAATTTAATTATTTGGTCAAAAATTCATCTTTCTTGTTTGAAAAAGATCTATTTGTTGAACATTAAACTTTTCAGGATGATAATTCAATTGCCTTCTAAAAAATTCGTTTTTTTTTACTTAAAAATTCAACTATCTTTGGTTGAAAGTAAATTCTTTTCGGTTGAAAATTCCTCTTTTATGTTAGAAAAATCACAATTTTTGGTTCAAAGTTCATCTTTTTTAGTTAAAAACTAACATTGTTGCTGAATATTTAACTGTCTTTTAAAAAAATTCGTCTTTTTGATTGAAAGTCCGTCTGGTTAAAAATTCAACTTTTCAGACTGATCATTCAATTTTCTTTTAAAAAATTCATCTTTTCGACTTGAAAATTCAACTATATGGATGAAAATGCAACCGTTTTTGGTTGAAGCGTAATCTCTTTTATTTGAAAATTCGTCCTTATGGATTGAAAATCTTCTTTTTTATTGAAAATTCATCTTTTTGCTTGGAAATTAACTTTTGTTTTTAAATTTAACGGTTTGGTTGAAAATTCATCTTTCGTTTTTGAAAATGATCTTTTTTTTAAGAAAATTCAGCTTTTCAGGTGAAATTTCTCAATTACTTGTTTGAAAATTATTTTTTTTTTTCAGTTCTTTATTTTATTATTATTATTTTTTTTTCAGTAAGAAAACTTAACTCTTTGATTAAAAATTCGCCTTTGGGTTGAAAATTCGTCTCTTTTGGTTGAAAGTTCAACTACTCTGTTGAAAATATTTCAAGTTGAAATCTTAAACATTTAAAGCGCTTCATATTGAATTCAATCTTATATCTGTATTAATTTTATTTAAAAGAATTTATTCCCCTATTATTCCCCTATTTTCATGAAAAAATGCCGTATTTCCCCTGTTTCGAGAGGATTTTAGGTTGTGAAGACTGAAATATTACAAAATGAATAATTTCATATTCAAATATTCAAAAAAACCAAATGAATGTAAGTTATAAAATTCTCTCATTTGAAAATAATCCAAGTTGACAAGTTAACAGTTCAGAACGAAATATTTTTAACCCAGATTTTAAATCCTTTAAACTGAATGACTATTCTTGAAAAATGGTTTCAACTTTCAAGTTTATTTTGATTGTGCAAACAATATTTGATAAAGATTTTTTAAATTATCTTTAAAAATTTGACGTGACTTTTTGTGGTTTTTTTAAGCCTTCTACTCGATCCGAGCCCTGGATTCTGGAAATACGAAAAATCATCTAAGTGACCATTTTTGCCAGATTAACTTTATTTTTATGTTTTTAAACTTCATTTTTACCTAAACTGTGATTGTGTTGTACAATTATTTTTTATTTTCACTTAACAGATCTAAAAATCAATGTTTTTTTCGCATTTTAATACTGTTGTGCGTGAAACTTTATAGAAACAATGCGATTGTAACGACTAGATTTGTACTGTAAACTGTAATGTAGAATACAGTCACTCGAGCACAAAGCAAAATACTGCTTCGCATATTTGGATGATAAGAAGTCTATTTTTATTGGTCCAATGGACTTTTCTGGATCAGGGTTTACTATAATAATAATAAAGTGGTCTGACTAAATATGTATACTATCACGTTTACTATTTATTAAAGTTATACATATTGCGCTTTAAAATAAGTGGAAGAGAAATTGCACAAAAAATTGTGCGAAGGCGACTAGAATAAATTAGAGCGGAATGCAATTTTTAATAATCCGTTAGGCTGCATTCGCATCGGAAGATAACGGGCTAAGGGTGAAAGGACACGGAAACACATTTTTGTTTTTAAGTGTTTTTAAAAGTTTTTAATTCTTTGCCAATGATTTACAAGAGGAGTACCAGTGTCTTTTTTGTTTGTTTCATAATTTTTCTGAGTAAATAAACCCCAAAGTAAAATTGCGATATTCCTAGGACCCAATATTTGGCCAATTTCGAGAAAAATGACTTTAAAGTTTACCGTCGGTCTTACGGACGAGAAAAATATATCTTTCAACTTATTGAGTAGCTCATGTTTGTAGCATTGGGTTTGTAGCCGGAAGGTTTCGGGCTCGATTCTCGCTGCCCACACTTTTTTCCAAATTTTGTTTTTGTGCATTTTAATCGTTTTTCATTGAAAAAAAAGTATTTAAAATGTTTATTTTTGCATAATTAAAAAAAAGTAGATGGGAATTTAATATTTACATATTTTAATCAATAAAATGCAACAAAAAATTGGAAAAAAGTTTAGGCAACGAGAATTGAGCCCACAACCTTCGGTTACGAACCCGACGCGTTACCGCCTGAGCTACTCGGCTAGTTTGAAGTTATGTTTATCTAGTCTATAAAGACCGGTGGCGAAAACTTTAAAGTCGTTTTTCTCAAAACTGGTCAAAAATTGTGTCCTAGGCATTTCACAGTTTCACTTTTCATAATTTAACCTTTATTTAACAAAATTATAAATAAAAAAGACGATGTGGCACTCCCCTTGTTAGTCATGACTATCGGGTGTTTTTGTTTTTCCCTGAGTTTTGCCTTTGGTTTCGTTTTTCTTCTCTAGATATATTAAACTTTGATGTTTTACAGATATTTTCATTGTTAGCAATCCGTTTGAGTGTCAAATGCATTCCATAATGCAATAAGTTTCTAATAGAAATCGCAATATTCGAGAATAAATTAGAGAATTTTTAATGTTTCATGCTCTCCATTTTTTTCAGTAAAGACTTATTCTGCATCGAGAGAACATTTTTGCATTTATATATACTGCAAAAGAAATGTTATTATTTTAAAAACTAACATTTTAGATTTTGTTTGACAGTTTAAAAAATCTTAAATTATTTCTTCCTGGGATTTCTTCCTGGACTTTAAAAAAATTACAGGGTGTCTACTCACCTAAAAAACCTGGAATTGTCAGGAAAGTTTTATATACCTGAAAAAACCTGGAAGTGTCAGGGAATTTTTTTTTAGAGTCAGGGAAATTTTTCGAGAGCGTGCTTAATTTTTTTTGAAATTGTAATATAAAATTATATAACAAAGGTTTTTTTTTCATTTGTGAAAGTAGCTTTATATTTTGCTTACAAATTTCAATATTTGGTTGAAAATTCATGTATTTAGTTGAAAATTCGTCCTTTTCGGTAGAAAATTAATCTTCTTAATTGAAAATTCATTTAAGTGGTTGATAGGTAAACTTTTTGTTAAATTTTTCTTTCGGATTGAAAATTCTATTATTTTTGTAGATTAAAAAACTCGCCCTTTTGGTTGAAAATTCCTATTTTTGGTTAAAAATTCAACTGTGCCCGTTGAAGATTCTTTATTTTTGATAGAAAATTCGTCTTCTTAGTTAAAAATTTATCTGCTTGGTCGAAAGTTACATTTTTTTGCTACTTTTTTGGTTGAAGATTCATAATTTCAAGTGAAAATTCATCTCTTTGGTTGAAAATTTAACAATTTTGCTAAAAATGTGTTTTTCTTTAGTTGAAAATTAATTTTTTTAACCAAAAATTAAACTATTCCAGTTGAAAATTAAAATATTTTGTTGAAAATTCGTTCTTTTCTGAGTTAAAAACTTAATTTTTTTAATTGAAAATTTAATGAATCCAGGGAAATATTCCATCATTTTAGTTAAAAAATCCTCTCTTTAGATGAAATCCAATTTTTTTCAGTTGTGAATTTACCTATTTAATTTTTGGTTCAAAATTCTTCTTTTAAAGTTTAAAAATTATTATATTTTGTTGAAAATTCAACTATTCCAATTCAAGATTCATAATTTTAGTTGAAAATTCGTCACTTTGGTTGAAAATTGAACTATTTTGTTGAAAATTCATTTTTTTTGTTTGGAAATTAAGATAACACAAAATTTTACTATTTTTGATTTTTGGGTGAAAATTTAGCTGTTTTAGATAAAAATTCAACTATCTGATTAAAAAAAGAAAACGAAATATTTGAAAGGCTCCGTACTATAAAAATTATACCTGGAAAATTCTTGAGATACCTGGAAAAAATCTGGAATTGTCAGGGATTTTTTTTCTAATGATTTGAGTAGACACCCTGAATTAGTTTTGAAACTGTCTTTATAAAATGTAAAATCTTTTGATGCAGAAGAGGTCAGTAATTTTTATGGCAGGGAAAAAAAGAATAATTTATGCTTCAAGACTGACAATTCGCTTCGTGAATTACTTGCATGTACAGAAAATAAATTATATGATTCGCAATGTGCACATTATACACTGTACTAAGGTATTTGAATACACGAATTTTTAAAATACACACATTGTGTGTTCGTTTCTAAGATTAAAGTGACTCAGTTTCACGAGCACGCCTTCACCTGCATGATTTGTACAGCACAATTCACAAATTATCAATGATTATTTAGCCAGAAAATATTTTACAATCATATAATTAAATATTTAAATAATAATTTCAGTGCAGGCTTCATAATCATTGATAGCTATTAAGTGTTCTTAAAATTCAATCAAAGTTTGCATGATACTTTTGCGTCAGAAACTTTTGTTGTTATATTCATATTAAAATGTATGCTGCGAGGCTTAATTTTCTGTGAAAAAATTTAAAGAATTATTTATGAAAAAAGAGCTCAATTGGCGATATAATTATATTTTTTTGTATCGAATATCAGTGCTGTTGTGAAATATTCTATAAAATTTTTATTATGTTTAGAGTTAAAGAGACAATGTAGAGCAAACACGAATTTTTTATATATTAGTTATTAAACTTTACCAATTTTCAATAATTGTAAAGAATTTTATATTTTGAAATGTAAAATAATTATTTTAATTGAAGGGTTCAAAAATTAAGATTTTTTATTTAAAATTCTTAAAATAAACAATTTGAAATTAAAACCCACCATTTAAAAAGTGACTATATTAGTATAACTGCTGTATATATTATGATTATAAATAAAATTCAAAGTCGAAAATTTTTTCACAAAATCCCTCCATTTCAAAAATTTCAAATTAGATAATATCAGATTTAATTCGATAAAAAATGTACAATTTCCAATTCACATTAAATACTGAACTTGAAACTTCAAAATAGAACAATTTTGAACTGAAAACTTTCTTAATTGAATAATTTCAAAGTTTAAGACGTTCAAAATTGAATTTTTTAAATCGTGGAATTCTGATTTTTTTTAGTTTTTAATTCAAATTGTAAGTTTGAAACAAAATAATTTCAATCATTTATAATATAATTTAACTATTATAAATATAAATGACATAGGATCAACCAATTTTAAATTGAACTATTTTAAACTTAACAATTTGAAACAATAATTTTGAATTTTGAATAGATTTCAATAATTTCAAGGCATTCCAAAATATTAAAAAAATTTAGGGTATTTTTAAAATTTCCAAGGAATTTTGAAGAGCTTTTAAAAGTTTCAAGGATTTAAAAAGATTGCAAAGGATTGGAAATTGTTGGGATATTTAAAAAAATTCCAAGGAATCTTAAGAGCTTAACAAATTTTCAAAATATTTCAAAGGATTTGCAATATTTTAGGCTATTTAAAAAAATTCCAAGGAATGTGTCATAGATTTCATAAATTCAAAGGGATTCTAAAGTATTTTAAATATTTTATGGTATTTTTAAAAATTCCTCGACATTTTTAAGAGCTTTAAAAACATTCAACGGATTTCGAAAGATTTCAAAACATTTGAAATATTTTGGAGTATTTTTAAAGATTTCAAAGAATTTTAATATATTTTACTAATTTAAAATAATATTATAAAATGATATAAAAAATACATATATATTAAATTAAAAAAAAATTAAGTCCAAAGAATTGAAAGATTTTAGGGTATTTTGAAAATTTCCAAGGAATTTTAAAGAGCTTTGAAAAGTTTCAAGGGATTTAAAAATATTGCAAAGGTTTGGAAATTTTTTGGGGTATTTAAAAAATTCCAAGAATATATTAAATTGTAATAGATAGAAATAGAATAGAATGAATAGAAATGGAATAGAATAGAAAATTTGTAATAGAATAAAAAAATTCAAAGAGATTTAAAAAAAGTGTAATGATTTTATGGTATTTTTTAAAACTCACAGGAATTTTCAAGAGCTTTAAAAATACTCAAAGGACTTCAAAAGATTTCAAAGTATTTGCAATATTTTAAGCTATTTAAAAGAATCCAAGGAATTTTTAAGATTTAAATAATTTGAAGATATACCGAAGGATTTAAAAGATTGTAGGGCATTTTTAAAACTTCCAAAGAATTTTCAAGAGCTTTAAAAAATTGCAAAATATTACAAAGAATTTGCAATATTTTAGGCTATTTTAAAATACTCCAAGGGATTTGTAATAGATTTCAAAAATTCGAAGGGATTCCAAAGGATTTGAAAGATTTTAGAGGATTTGAAATAATTTAGGGAATTTTAAAATATTCCAAAGAGTTTTCAATACATTTCAATAATTTAAAGGCATTCCAAAGGATTTAAAAAATTTTAGTGTATTTTTTAAACTTCCAAGGAATTTTAAAGAACGTTGAAAAGTTTTAAGGGATTTAAAAAGATTGCAAAGTACTGGAATTTTTTAAGGGTATTTTTAAAAATTCCAATGAATTTTCTTCAAAAAATTGCAAGGTATTTCAAAAGATTTTGAAGGATTTGAAATATTTTAGGATATTTTAAAATATTTCAAGGCATTTTTAATTTATTTTAAGAAATAATTCAAAGCAGAATATTTTTCAGCAAATTCCTCGAGATTTCTCTATTTCACTTTAAATGGAAAGCCTTAATATTTCAATAATTTTAAATAATTGAAAACGTCTTAACAGAAAAATTTCAAATATTTTAAACTGGATAATTTTAGATTTAAATCGATAAAAATTGTACAATTACCAATTCAAATTAAAGACTGATCTTGGTACTTTCAAAATGTAAACATTTTAATTGGAAATTTTCTTAATTGATTAATTTCAAAATTCAAAGTTTAAATTTAAATCATTTTAAATGTAAAACGTTCAAAATAAAATAATTTGAATTGTTATAGCATTCTGATTTGTTTGGGTTTGAACTTACATTGTAAGTTAGGAAGTAAATAATTTAATTATAATAATTTAATTTTTTAATTATTTTAAAATTTAAATTTAATTATATTAATTTAATTAAATTATAATAATTTAGTGTGGAAGAGTCGAAAAAAAAAGTTTTATTTTTAAATTAATAATTTAAATAATTTATAATATAATTTCATTATTATAAATATAAATTACACAGACATAACATATTTTAAATTAAACTATTTTAAACTTAATCATTTAAAACAATGACTTGAAGGGATTTCAAAGCGTTTTAAAGATTTTAGGGTATTTTTAAAAATTCCAAGGAATTTTCAAAAGTTGAAAAAAAATTTGAAAGATTTCAGAGGATTAAAAATATTTTAACGTATTTTAAAGAATTCCAAGGAATTTTAAAGAGCTTTGAAAAGTGTCAAGGAATTTAAAAATATTGCAAGCGATAATCCTAAATGTTTGAGTTTGAAATTATTAAATTTGAAAATTTAGAATTTTACTAGTTTGACTTCAAATATAACATTTCTCAAAAAGAAAAAACAGGAATTTTTTTCTTGAAATTTTTCTTTTTATTCTTGAAGTCAAAGTTGGAGGGTTTTACATGAAAGAAAAATGAAGGACTCTCAAATCTTGCTAAATAGATGATCTCTTAAATAGATAAATAAAAAAAAAATAATAGATCTGTTAAAAAATCGAAAGATTTGAAGAATTGTACAAAAAAAATTAATGTTTGCAGATGTCTCCTTGAAGTAATTTTAACTCTAAACTTTTTAAGATATATAGTTGTGCCAAAAATCAGATCTAGGAAAAAAGAGTTTTTTTTATTATTTTAAGAATCAACATAATATCACTGATGATGTTATTTCAGATATAAAACATTAATTTGAATGAAACAATTTTAAAACTTACAAAAAAAAATTATGCCAACAATCCTTTGCAACTGAATTTTTTCATACTATCGGTTCTTACCAATTTTTGAAAATGGTTGAATTTTAATGAACATTGGCTTTTTTCAGGGAAAACATTCTCCTGTTTCTAATTTTGAAAGTAAATTTTTATGAGGCTGAAATAGTTTGAAGAGTTTTTTTAAAGTAAACATTTTTTAAACAAATAACTATATTTCAAGATTATCAATAAGCCATAATTAGTAAGAAGCATAGAAAACTTTTTTTCAAGAGACCTGATTTTTGGCACATCTACCTTAACTATATAAAATGTCATTGTTAATTTAGGGTCGCCGTTGGACCGAAAAATGATCGGGAATTTTAGAAATTTTTAAAAGAAAAATTTATGCAGTCACATAATAACATAATGCAATTTAAAATAAGTTTGATTTCAACTTTTTTTGTAATATTAAGTTAATTTGTTAACTTTTTAATTATAACATCGTTCAGTTTACAATGCGTAATTCTAAAATCTTTTGCTTCCAAAATTTTCCATTTTGGGTCTTCTTTTTCAAGCGTACATTTTCGATTTAAAGAATTTTAAAACGCTGTTTTGAGATGTGTTTTTCGTCAAATCTCGTAAATTTCCTACTGAGAGTCCATTGAATGACTGTTCATTTACCAATAAATTATTTGCTAATGGCAACCCGTTTACGAAAAAATCGACTTAAAAAAACTGTATGGATTGAAATATTTATTTATTGAATTCTCATATAAAATTATGTAAATATATCATTTTTAGCAATTGTTTTTAATATACAGAATTCGATTTTTTCTTGAATTTTTAACAGTTGAAAATTCGATTTTCAATTTTCTTCAACTGTTCAAATGTTATTTTTACATGAGAATTTAATAAACATTTCAACCTATGTATGAAAAAAAAATCGAAAAAGTCAATTTTTTCGTAAACCTGACACCATTGGCCAAATTAATAGTCATATAGTTAACAGCCAGGTAGGGAATTTATAAGATTTAAATAATATAATCTCTTTGTTAAACAATTAAAAATTAAAAGAGTTTGAAAGTGAAATTTTTAGATAAAAATACGTTTTAAGTTGAACAACTGTAAATATAAATTAATTAATGATTTTTAAAATTTAACTGTAGTTTGAGTATTAAAAATAAAACAATAATTGATTTTACAAGAAGTGTCTGAATTTGGTCAAAATTTTAAACCTCCGATTGAAACTTTATAAGCTATTTATAAATATTTGACTATTTATTTAAAATAAGGAATTATGATTCAAATATTAAAACTGTACATTTTGAATTTGAATAGTTTGAAATAGCCTTGAATAGTTAAAATTTCTTAGTGGTAATTTAAACTTTGAACGTTACAATTTTAATTGTTCCATCTTTAATTTGTAAGTGGAAGTGTTGAATTTCGTGATTTCGATATATAAATAAAAATTGAACAATTCTTATTTTAAAAGGACTTAAAAATAAAATAATTTAACTTCTTATTTAATTCAATTTAGAACATCGAAAATGATAACGTGGAATTAAACTTCTTAACCTAAAATTTTTAAACTGTTCGATTTATAAAATTTGAAAATTTTAAATTTGGGAGCCTAGCGGCATTTAATTTTAAATTGTTTAATTGGAAAATGTTAAAAGCTTCCATTTTATGCGCGTAAATTATTGAGTGTTTGAATTAGAAAAATGTAAGCTTCAATTTTAAAAGTTTGAAATTCAAAAGAGTTCCACTTGGAGCGTTTTAATTTGAAGTTCAGTTTTGATTAGGGGAAACCTCCCTACAGTGGATAATACAACCTACAGTGGATAATAATTAATTAAAAATACTAATGCATGCAAAAAGTTAATTTAATCAATAGTCAAGACACGTTACGTGTTAATAAATTAAAATTAATATTCATTATTTGCGCTTTGAATTAATGATTATCCACTGTAGGTTGCATTATCCACTGCAGGCAGGTTTCCCCTATGTGAAGTGAAAAAAATTCAGCCTATAAAAGTTCGAATTTTCAAATTTAAATGACTGGTAAATTTTTAAAGTCGGGAAATGACCGAGAATTTTTTTCTCCAATAAAACGGCCACCCTGTAAATGAAATGACCATTCTTTTTATGTTTCCGCGTTTAAATCTCATAAAAATAAAAAATAAAATCTATTTAATTTTAAGATGAAGTTTTCTCTTTGACATGCAAAAGAATTTATTTGGCTCGTTTAAAAGTTCTTTTGGGCACGCAATCGTAGATTGAAAAGGATGTAATAAGCTAATTTTTGTGCCTTGCTGCACTGGTGGGTGAAACAGGGCGTCGCACGCAGGAAGAAAGTCACACACAAACCAGTGACCTGCATAACAGTAAGTTTTTTAAACAACAAAAATATATTTAAAAAAATAATAATTTCCAAATTTCTCTGCTTTAATAATTCTCGAAACTATTGCAGAACCTTTCAAATAATTTTAAAGGACTAATATTGAGAGAAAAAAATCATTTTGTGTGAAGAACTAAATTGAGGATTAAAATTTAACGAAATTTTTTCTTTCTTTTTCAGACGAGGAAGATATTTTGGAATACCACTTCTTGCACAAATGAAGAATCCTGCCTCGAAATTATCATACGTAGTAATAGTGATAAACTGGTTAGGGGCCGTTCAAAAACTATGTCACACTGCCAGGGGGGGGGGGGTTAATGTAGAATGTGACATAACATATAGAAAATATGAATGTGAATAACAATTTTTTGAAATGCTTGACAAAGTGAAAATTAGTGATTTCATTTTACAAGTAAAGCATCTAAATATAGAGTCCCCTATTCCCCTTTTTGAACCTTTTTAAAAGAATTCCTCTTTTCTTTGGCCTTTTTTCAAGACAGTTACCCCTTTTCTTGTTTTTTGGCTTAAATGCGAACTAATGAATAAAACCCAATAAGAAAATCCAACTATTTTTAATTAAAAGTTCACTCTTTTTGGTTGAAAAGTTTACTATTATATTTTTTATTCAGAATTCGTTTTTTTTTGTTAAAAATTCTACTATTGGCTTGATGTTGAAAATTCGAATTTTTTTTTTGGTTGATAATTAATTTTTTAACTGAATATTTAACTTTTATATTTTTGATGGACAATGTACGTATTTTATTTTGAATTCGTAATTTTTAGTAAAAAATTAATCCTAATTAAAAATTTAACTAATTGGTTAAAAATTAACGTTTTTTTTTTGGAAATTCGTTTTTTTTGGGTTAAAAATTCTATTATTTTCGTAGAAAATTTAACTATATGGTTGAAAATTCATATTATTGGGTTGAAATTGAACATTTTTCTGTTTAAAAATTTAATGGTTTTGTAGAAAATTCCTCTATTTTCAACAATTCAACAATTCAGTAGAAAATTTATCTATTAGGTTAAAAATTAAACTATTTTTTTGGAAATTCAATTTTTTGTTTGAAAATTAATTTTTCTAACGAAAAGTTGAACTATTCTACTTTTTTTTTTGAAAATGTATGTATTTTGTCATAAATTCGTCGCTCGTGGTAAAACATTTATCTTCTTAATTGGAAATTGGTTGAAAGTTGAACAACTTTGTTAAACATTCATTATATTGGTTGAAGATCCTATTCTTCAACTAAAAATTAACTTTTTGGCTGAAAATTCATATTTTCGGGTTGAAATTAATATTTTTAACAGAAAATTTAACTATTATATTTTTGTTGAAAACGTATCTATTTTGTTATAAATTCGTCGTTTTTAGTAAAAAATTAATCTTCTTAATTTAAAATTGGTTGAAAGTTGAATTATTTTGTTAAACATTCATTTTATTGGCCCATCTCTTTGATTGAAAATTTAACTATTTTGTTGAAAATTAGTTTTAAAAAATCTCTAAATGATATTCTTGAACTATTTCATTTTTAGTTAGAAATTGATCGCTCTTAGTTTAAAATTCAGCTATTTGATTGAAAATGAGCTATTTTGTTGAAAATTCGTCTTTTTGGGTTGAAAATTCTATTATTTTCATAGAAAATTCAACTATTTGGATGAAAATTGAACTATTCGGGTAATAATTGAGTTTTTGTTAAAAATTCAACAATTTTTTTAAAAAGTCATCCTTTTCAGTTGAAAATTCCACTTTTTTGTTAAAAATTCATATTTATCGGTTAGAAATTCAACTATTTTGTAGAAAATTTCGTTTTTGGCTTGGTAATTCAACAATTTGGTAGAAAATTTTCCTATTTTTTTCAACAAGTTTTTTGGTTAAAAATCAACTTTTTGATTAAAATTGTCGGGTTGAAATATCAACTGTTTTGGAAAGAATTCGCCTTCATGGTTTGAAAATTAAAAATTTTGGTTGAAATTTTGTTTCTCTCTAGACTGAAAAATCTTTCCTGGTTGAAAATTCCACTCTTTGGTTGAAAATTCGTCTTTTTGGTTAAAAAATGTATTCATAAATTTAATATAATATAATATAAATAAATTTTGGTTGGGGATTCAACTATTTTGTTGAAAATTTTTCTTTTTTGGTTGAATTCAACTGTTTTCGATTGAAAATAAAAATATTTTTTGCTTGAAATATTAACTATTACATTTTTTTTGAGAATTCATCTTGAAAATGTAATTGTTTCGTTGAAAATATAATTGTTTTGTTGAAAATTTAACAGTTTTATTGAACATTCGCCTTTTTGACTAGAAAATTCCACTATTTGATTGAAAATGCGACTGTTTTTGGTTAAAGTTTAATCTTTTTTGTTTAAAAATTTGACCATTCGGTCGAATAGGTTGAAAATTCAACTATTTGGTTGACAATTTTTTTGTGGTTGAAAGTTCAAGTACTTGGTTCAAAATTCAACTATTTTGTTAAAAAGTCATATTTTTTGTTTGAAAATTGAGCTTCTTTGTTAAAAATTCGTCTTTTTTGACTGAAAATTCATCTTTTTTGGTACAAAAGTTCTTGACTGAAAATTCAAATATCTTCTAAAAAAAATCGACTTTCTGGCTTGAAGATTAGACTATTTGGTTAAAAATGCAACTGTTTGTGGTTGAAGTTAATTCTCTTTTTGAAAATTCATCAATTTCATTTAAAATTCGTCTTTTTAGGTTCAAAATTTAACTATTTGGTTGTTAATGCAACCTTTTTTTTTAATTAATTTGTTTGTTTAAAATTCAACTATTTTGTTGAAAATGCAATATGTTTCGACTTGAAAATCTTAAGCGTTTCATACTGAATTCAATGTGATCCTGTATATTAATTATATTTAAAAAAATGTATTCCCCTATTATTCTCCTGTTTTTGTGAAAAATCACTCTATATCCCCTGATTGAGAGTATTTTAAGCTATAAAGTTTGCTTTTTCATCAAATGAAATCGAAAAAAAAATTTGACTTAAAAGGATTTCAAAATAGTGTGACGTAGTTTTTGAACGGCCCCGTAATGGCTCATTAAAAATGTCCACCAGTGGCTAGAGCTTCGCAAGTGAAAAATAATTTTATATATATTTCATAGGCAAATTTTGATGAAGGCCACTTATAAAATAATTAAAGGGAAAGGGTTAAAGTCAGAAATTCGACTATAAATTATCTCGTAAGAGCATACGGAAGTCAATGTATTGTTTATAATAGATAATTAATTAATGAATTATGAGCTATTTATATGTATCGAAACCAAAAGTTTAAAAAAATTATTGTTGAAAGCAATTTCAAAACTAAGTCGCAAGGATCAAACTCATACTCGAAACTGTGGGCACGTTTTCAAATCTTGTCCTTTTTTATCTGGATATCACACTTTTTTATTGAAGGGGTGATTTTTTGATAGCAAACTTTTTTAATCAAGAATTTCAGCAATTTTTTTTCAGAGACTAATTAATTCGAGAATTAAATCATTCATTTTTCTATCTGTGGTTCTTAAATAGTGTAAAAAGTCCTAAGAAATATTTAGACAAGAATCGACGTCCCAGTTTCAAACCATTTGTCACTCAAGTGTAATTTATAAGTGAGAAATAAGAATGTCTTTTTATCAGATTATATTGTGTGATCATTTGCATCGATTATAAAGTCTCTTTAATCATTTTTTAATTTGAAAGATAGTGAGTTTAAAATTTTCATGACATTCAGAATTTGAAAAAAAATTAATTTCTTAAGTCTCTTAATTTTTTAAGTCAAAAAACTTTTTTAAAGCATTGAAAGTGCTTTATCGAAATTATGCAAATTTGACGGATTAAATTTACAATTGTGCAATTTGCAGGCTTCCAAGTTCAATTTATTTCATAAAAAAATTTTAAATGTTTAATTCTGACATTTTTTCATTTTGAGAACCTGAAATTAAAAACTATTTAGTTTTTCAGATTTGAATTTAAACTGTTTAGATTTTAAGTTATATGAAATTTTTTATTTTTGGGTTTTGAAAGCCTTAAATTCAATTTGATATTCTACAATAAATTAGAAGTGCTTTAAATACAAAATCGGTCAAATTAAACAAAAATATGTTTATTACTTTTTCGTTAGAAATGTTTCTTATTTGCAGGTTGTCTACTTTTAAAGCTTCAAGTATGAATTTATTAAATTCTGAAACCTTATAATTAACATTTTTTAATGTGCCTAAATTACGTAAATTCTTTTTTCTTGTTGGGGGGGGGGGGGAGGGGTCAAAACTAATTCTTACGTAAGATATTTTTAGGTCTGCGAATCACTAAAAACAAGTTTTAATTTAATATAAATATAAATAATCTTTTTAAACGGCTGTTTGTCAGCTATTATTTTCTAAGGAAAAATTCCGGTTTTCTGATCTAATATTTTAAAAGTCTTACCCCTTTTTCCCTATTCAGCTATTTTGTTGAAAAGCCATACTTTTTAGTTGAAAATTTTGCGTGACCAAAAAATTTATTTTTGGTGAATATTCTTTCTTTAGGTTTTAAAATTCATCTCTTTTTGTAGAAATTTCACCTTTATTGTAGCTACAAATGCAACTGTGTGGTTAAAAATTGCTTTTTATGTTGAAAATTCACAATCTTGGGTTGAAAATTTATCTTTTTTAGTTGAAAATTTAACTTTTTTTTGAAAATACATGTATTTTTAAAAAATTAGTATTTATTGGTAGAAAACTAATCCTCTTTATTCTAAAATTTAACTGTTTGCTTGAAAATTCATGAATTATGTTGAAAATTCGTCTTTTTTGGTAGAAAATAAATTTTTTTAATAGAAATGTTACTGTTTGGTTGAAATTTATTCTGCTCTAGTTGAGGATCCAATGTATTTCGTTGAAAATTCGCCTTTGATAGTTAATTTTATCTGGTTTTAATTTAAAATAAAAAAATTTTTGATTGAAATATCAGATATTACAGTAGTTTTTGTTGAAAATAATTCTTTTTAGATCGAAAATTCAACTCTGAACTGCTTTTGAACTAAATAATAATAAACTTAATAATGAACTGTTCAACTGCTTTCTCAAAAATTAATTTTTGTTGAAGATTTATTATTTTAGTGGAAATTTCATCTCTTTGCTTTAAAATTGAACTGATACTTTGATAAAAATTAGTTTTTTTGGTTAAACATTAATTTTTTGAAGTGAAAATTTAATTAGTTGGTTGAAAATTAAACTAGTTAAATTTTCAGTTTTGTAGAAAATTGATCTGTTTTGTAGAAAACTCAACTTTTTTGTAAAAAATTTTGTTTTTTTATTGAAAATTATTTTTCTTGATTACAAATTTTAATATTCCATTTTTGCTAAATAATTGATCTTTTTAGTTTAAAAACTAAACTATTTGGTTGAAAACTGATGTAGTTTGTTAAAAATTCGTCTTTTTTGATATCAAATTAATCTTCTTGGTTGAAAATTCAACTAATTGGTTAAAAATTGATGTTTTTTCTTGAAAATGCGTCTTTTTTAGTAGAAAATTAATCTTCTTGGTTGAAAATTCATCTTTTCGGTTGAAAATGTAATTGTGTGTTTGAAAATTCAACTGTTTTGTAGAAATATCGTCTTATTGTCTTTCTTTAAGGCCATGTGGCGAGTGGGTCACGTGACCGGATTCCTACCTTACCGACACTTTTTTTTATTGGTAAACTTATTTTCACACGAATAGCCACATCGAGTTGAAAATTTGGGGTAATAAATAAGAAGCACTAAGAAAGGTGGGTCTGGTCCTCAATTTTTATAATCATGAAAAAAGCGAAAAAAAATTATTTACAAAAAAAACTTTTTTCATAATTATAAAAATTTAGGACCAGACCCACCTTTCTTAGTGCTTCTTATTTATTATCCCAAATTTTCAACTCGATGTGGCTATTCGTGTGAAAATAAGTTTACAAATAAAAAAAGTGTCGGTAAGGTAGGAATCCGGTCACGTGACCCACTCGTCACATGGCCTTAATGACAAATCTTTCTTGGTTGAAAATGCAACTCTTGTTGAAAATTCGTCTTTTTGATTTGAAAATTCATCTCTTTTGGTATTAATTCCCTACTGAAAAAGCCTACATAGTAAACTACATTGGAACCTATATGGGAACCCAAATGGGATCCTTTTTTGAATTCCTGTCTCAAATTATGATCTAGATAGGAATATAGGATGGGTATCTATATCGGTTATTATCATGGGTTTTATGAAGGTTCCTACATGGATGGGTTTGCAATTAATTTTTAAGGAGTGCGCACTAGTTTTCTATGAAAGCTATGGCTGCGCAGTATTTTTGGGGGTCTTTAAGATTGCCAACTATGCACCCAAAACTTCCAAAACATATTTCATTTAAAAAAAAGTTCTAATCCCATGTGGGATTTCATGTAGGAGCAATTCATAGGTTTCCATAACGGTATTCATATAAGAACCCATGTGGAAACCGACAAAATATTTCCCATCCTATCTCAAATCGTAATTTGAGACAGGAATTCAAAAAAGGATCCCATATGGGTTCCCACATAGGTTCCCATGTAGTTTACTATTTAGGCTTTTTCAGTAGGGTTTCATTCAAATTCAAGATGTTTATCCCCAGGAAAAAGTGTATCTTCGAATTTCGAATACCCTGTGCGGATTGTTGTGGGGAATACGCCTAATAAATCTAAGTTGTTTGAGTGGAAATCCGAGTATGAATAAAGAACGATGTCTGGCAGGAGGAGATCGGCACCTGGCACGGGGATAAGGCTCGGCAGGAGGAAGCATTCGAAGGTACATTTCGCTCGAGACACGATCTCCGCCAATCCGAGTGTGGTCCCGCTACCAGAATTTGATTGGTGCGCTCGTGCAAAATTGCTAGCCAATCAGCGGCTTCCCCATCTCCTGTAGCTTTTCAACCAAATAGTTCAATTTTCAACAAAAATAGTTGCATCTTTAGCCCAAAAGATACGAATTTTCTACAAAATAATTGAATTTTCAGCCCGAAAATATGGATTTTTAACAAAAAGTAAGTTTTTAACCAAGCAGTTGAATTTTTGAAAAAAATATGGATTTGCAACAAAAAAGTTAATTTTCTACCAAATAGTAGAATTTTCTACGAAAATAGTTAAATTTTCAAGCCAAGAAGATGAATTTTCTACAAAACGGTTGAATTTTCAACATAAAGTTAATTTCCAACCAAATGTTCAAATTTTCGACCAAAAAGTATGTTCTTTTAACAAAATTGTTGAATTTTCGACAAAATGTTGAAAAAGTTTAAGCAAAAAAGATAAATTTGAATCCAACAGGACGAATTTTCCATCCAAAAAGACAAATGTTCAACAAAGCAGTTGAATTTTCGACCAAAAAAGATGAGTTTTTAACAAAATAGTTGAATTTTCCATAAAATAAATACAATTTTTAACCAAACAGTTAAATTCTTAATCGAATATATCGAATAAATCGTTAACCAAAATAGATTTTTTAAACGATTACTATAACTTAAATTTTCTATTTCTCTCTTTCTCTCTCTCTGTCAAAAAAAAAAAAAAAAAAATATATATATATATATATATATATATTGTCGCCAAGAGATTCTACGACGTGCAGTGTACTTTCTGATTTATAATGGATTCGGTTTTTCCAAAATTTTTTGAGTAAACGCATAGTTTTTCTTTAATAGTGATAAAATTGTATGACATATAAAAAATTCCATTTTCCGTGAAAAATATGCGAGACGTGTACGAAATAATATTAAGAAGCGAAATTGTATACCTCAAAAAGATCTACTTTCTTCGTTAGACTTTTTTTGATGACGGATAGTTTTTGTTTTACTCGTGAAAATGTTAGTAAGTAAAATTTAAAAAATTTGTTGGCCAATTTATTCGAAAAACTAGATTCAACAAAATTTTCGTTGGACCAAAAAAATAATTTTGGGTTTACAACCAAAGTTTTGCTGCAGCAATAATAACAGCTTAATATAACGGTTTTGTTGCGATTACCACAAGTTCCGTAAAGCCTATAGACAATTTTGTAATATTTGCAAGTAAAATTATGTGTGTGTATTTCCGTAATATAAATTAAGTCGAGTGTTCAAATTAGAAATGTTTAAATTTCAAAATGAAAATTAAAAGGTTTTTGGTTTTTTTTTTTTTTTTTTTTTGGTTTTTTTTTATCGCCAACGGCGATACCACTCTGGAAACACCAGTTCTCGTAAGATCACTGAAGTTAAGCATTGTTGGGCGCGGTTAGTACTTGGATGGGTGACCGTTCAGGAAATACTGCGTTGCTGTTGGCCCGTCGTGGGTGTGGTGGGCCCATATTGGTAGTAAATATCCACCTAGAAACACTACCCGAATCGGGTAGTGAGGCAATGAACTTTCGAGTTCAAACTGCTAATCAATTTTTTTTTTTTTTTTTTTGGTGACGTTTAAAAAATACTTTCTGTTATGTTGAAAAATTAGGAATATGTATTAATATTGTTCTACCTTGAGAAGCTCAGAGAGGCAAGACCTTTTTCTTAAAAATATTTTTTAAAAGTATTGTAGAAAAATCATCATTGGCCTATAATGATTCATCGGAATGTTATAGAAATAATTATAAAGAAAATAATTATAGAGATAAATAATATTAAAATATTGAAATAATTATTGCAAAAGGTATTAATATACTCATGGCTTTTAAGTTTCATTATACCCACATTGCCAAGTAAAGCTTCTGTGAATACGTAAATTTTTATGTAATTTTGTGTGAGTAGTTCCAAATAAATGATTAATTTATATTTTCTTTTACTTTTTGCAATGATTATTTCAATATTTTAATATTAATTTCTCCAATTATTTTCCTGTAATTATTTTCAGTGGCGGACTGACTTATACTGGCAGCCAAGAAACCCTGGCTGCGCCCCCCCCCCCCTTGTTAATATTTGTATTTGAAATTATTCGATTCAGAACGTTTCTAATTAAAATTGTTTAATAATGAAGAAGGTTCACAATTTAAAATTATCCTACAATTTGGAATTTCTTATCCTTCCAATTTAAAAACATACAATTTTGCACATTTCAATTAAGATTTTAAAATTATGTCTATTTTTGAAAGTCTTGAAATTGAAATTCTTCTGCTTTGAGGAGTTAAATCTAAAATTTATAAATATTCTGAAATTTGAGTTTTTCGTAGTATAATAATAATTAATACGTAATAGTATAAATTATAAAAATACTACAGCTACTATAATATACGTTGCCCCGATTTTTGTTTTTTGCTGGGGTGGGCAGATTTGCTTTTATTTCAATTATATAAATTTGACATGAAAACGTCAGTTTCAAAGCAGTAAATAAAATTACAAACCGTTATAAGGTTGGCTTAAAATGTTTCCAATTGTGAAATTTTTTTTCATTTCGCCTATTTTGCTGCTCGGAAGTTTGAATCAAGATCAGTGGAAATGATATTTAGCGAAAATGAAATCACTGAAAGCGTGGGTTATATGCCAGCCAAATATGATTGCTTCTATTGGAAAACTTTTGAAGAAAAAGCTAATAACAAAAATGATAAAATGCAAAGTAAGTCCACATCCAGGGTGTCCGCAGACCAGGGAAAACCTGGAAATCAGGGAAAAGTCAGGGATTTAAAAAAAATGGCAAAAATCAGGGAATTTCTGTACAAAGCACTTTAAGTAACTGTCAAGAATAATCAGGGCTGCCACACAGTCACTTTTAGTCAGTTTTTTTCTCAAATTAGTTTTTAGTCACATTTTTATGATACAGTCACTCGTCACTTTTTTAAATGAAAAGATATTGAAGAAGCTTGGAAAAATTGTAAGTGATTGAAAAATAATTTAAATGATTTGAAATATTTTAGGTTTTTTTTAAAGATACCAAGGAATTTTTGATATATTTCAATAATTTGCAGATTTTACAAGGTATTTGAAAGATTTTAGGGTATTTTTAAAACTTCCAAGGAATTTTAAAGAGTTTTAAAAAGTTTCAAGGTATTTCAAAATATTTTAAATGTTTAAAACATCCTACGGTATTTTAATAGATTTCAATGAATTTTTAATCGATTTCAATAATTTAATGAGATTTGAAAGGATCTGAAATATTTTAGGATATTTTAAACGATTCCAAGGCATTTTCAAGAGCTTTAAAAAGCTTCATAGGATTTCAGAAAATATTTCAAAAGATTTGAAATATTTGAGGGAATTTTGAAAGATTCCAAGGAGTATTTATCCAATTTTAATAATTTGAAGGGATTTCAAAGGATTTTAAAGATTTTAGGATATTTTTTTAAATTCCAAAGAATTATCAAAAGCTTTAAAAAGTTGCACACGATTTCGAAAAATTTCAAAGGATTAGAAATGATTAAGGGTATTTAAAAAATTGATGAGAAATTTTGAATAGATTTCAATAATTTGAAGTCATTCCAAAGGTTTAAAAAAAATTTAGGGTATTTTTAAAACTTCCAAGGAATTTTAAAAAAGCTTTGAAAAGTTTCATGGGATTTCAAAAGATTTTAAAGATTTTGAATTATACTAGGGTATTTTAATAGATTCTAAGGAATTTTTAATTGATTTAAATAATTCAATGGGATTTCAAAGGATTTTAAAGATTTTAGGGTGTTTTTAAAACTTTCAAGGAATTTTAACAAGCGTTGAAAAATTTTAAGGGTTTTTAAAGGATTGGGCATTTTTTAGGATGTGTTTTAAAATACCAAGGAATTTTCAAGAGCTTTAAAAAGTTTCAGGGTACTTTGAAGATTTTGAAACATCCTAAGGTATTTTAATAGATTTCAAGGAATTTGTAATCGATTTCAATAATTCAATGAGATTTCAAAGGATTTGAAATATTTTAGGATATTTTAAACGATTTCAAGGCATTTTCAAGAGCTCTAAAAAGTTTTCTAGGATTTCAAAAAATTTGAAATATTTGAGGAAATTTTAAAAGATTCCAAGGAGTATTTAATCAATTTCAATATTTTGAAGGGATTCCAAAGGATTTTATAGATTTTAGGGTATTTTTAAAACTTCCAATTTCAAAAGATTTCAAATTTTTTCGATAATTTCAATGATTTTAAGGTATTGTAAAAGATATCAAGGTATTTTAATAAATGTTTCAGTAAATATCGTCAGATTTCATATAATTTCACGGGATATTATAATATTTTAATGGATGTCAAAGAATTTATTCACAACAATTGTGAAATTTCGTAGGATTTCAAAGATTTTTGAAAATATTTTAAGGTAATACCAAAGATTTTAAAGAATTTTAAAGATTTTAGAATATTTTAATAGATTCCAAAGAATTTGTAATAGATTTCAATAATTTTAAGGGATTCCAAATGACTTTAAAGATTTTAGGGTATTTTTAAAACTTCCAAGAATTTTAGAGAGCTTTAAAGAGTTTCAAGGGAATTCAAAGATTTGAAAATTTTTTTTAACATTAACAAAAATTCGAAGGAATATACAAGAGCTTAAAAAAACTACAAGTGAGCTTAACAAATTACAAGTTATTTTAAAACACTTGAAAATATTTCAAATATTTTTAGGAATTTTAAAAGATTGCAAGAAATTTTGAATTGAATTCATTAGTGTAATGGAATTTCAAAGGGTTTGAAATATCTGAAGGAATTTAAAAATATTTCATGGAATTTTCAATTGATTTCAATAATTTGAAAGGATTTCAAAGGATTTGAAATATTTTAGGGTATTTGTAAAGATTCCAAGGCATTTTCAAGAGATGTAAAAAATTTCAAGGGATTTCAGCAGATTTCAAAGGATTTTTAATATTTTAGGGCATTTAAAAAAACCATAAGT
This sequence comes from Andricus curvator, assembly GCA_932195095.1. Lineage (NCBI taxonomy): Eukaryota > Metazoa > Arthropoda > Insecta > Hymenoptera > Cynipidae > Andricus > Andricus curvator. The sequence goes on from CAKNYM010048308.1 coordinate 84,051, forward strand.
TATAAGATTTGAACAAACTTTCATGCGTCTATAAAGCTCTCAAGGTAGTTTAATAAATCTCAAAGTTTTGAAGAGATTTTCAAATATTTTTTCCAATTTATTTGAATTCATTTGGAATTTATCCTGAATTCTTATTAATTTATCCTGCATTCTTTTAAGTTATTTTAAATTCTTTGCAATTCACTTGAATTCTTCTAAATTTACTCAGTTCTACTCAATTCAATGTTTTTTTTAGTTTTTTGTTTAAATTCATCTTGAAGTCTTTTAGACTCACCCTGTATTCTCAGAAATTTCATCAAATTCTTTTGAATTCCTTGGAATTGTTCATTCCGATTTATAAAAAAGTCCAATAACTTTGAAACTCGCCTACCTATAAAACTCTACTTAGGCTATATACCTAAAATATCATATATGTAAATCCAATACGTGTTTAAAAGGATTTGCAATATTTTAGGATATTTTAAAAGATTCCAAAGCATTTTCAAGAGCTGAAGCTAAAAGATTTCGAAATATTTTTAATAGATTTTAATCATTTGAAGGCATTCCAAATGATTTTAAAGATTTTAGGGTATTTAAAAAATGCAAAGGTTAAATTTTCAAGAGAATAAAGAAATCTGAAGGGATTTTAATGATTTTAAGTCATTTGAAAAAATTTGCTTGCGGCTGCAGAATTTCCTATAGAAAGATTTCCTTAAAAGATTTGAAGGTATTTTTTAAAATTCCAAGGAATTTTCAAGAGCTTTACAAAATTTCAAGTGATTTCAAAATATTTGAAAGGATTTACAATATTTGGAGATATTTCAAAAGATTCCAAGAAATTTGTAATATATTTCAATAATTTGAAGGTATCCCACAGGATTGTAAATATTTTAGGGTATTCTTAAAGCTTGCAATGAATTTTAAAGAGCTTTAAAAAGTTTCATTCGATTTTAAAGGATTTGAAATATTTTAGGATATTTTTAAAGATTCCAAGGACAATTTTCTAGAAATTAAAAAAATCTCAAATTACAAAATTTCCTAGAATTTCGGAAGATATTTTGAATGATTCCAAAGAATTTGTAATCGTCATAAAAAATATCAAGGAATTTCAAAGGATTTGAACTATTTTAGGGTATTTTAAAAGTCTCCAAGGACAATTTTCTAGTGAGTCAAAAAATTTCAAATTACAAAATTTCCTAGAATTTCGGAAGAGATAAAACAATCTAGGATATTTTGAAAGATTCCGATGAATTATAATAATAGAATTACAATTATAATTATAATTCGTTATAAATAATATCAAGGAATTTCAAAGGATTTTGAATATTTTAGAGTGTATTTTTTTTAATTCCGGAGAATTTTCAAACGCTTTAAAATATTTAAAGGGTTTTGAAATATTTTAGGACATTTTGATGGATTCCAAGGAATTTCGAATTGAATTCAGTAATGCAATGGGATTTCAAATAATTTGAAATATTTCAAGGAATTTTAAAAGATTTAATGGAAATTGTAATTGATTTCAATAATTTGAAGGGATTTCAAAGGATTTGAAATATTTAAAGGTATTTTAAATGATTTCAAGGTCAATTTTTAAGAGATTTAAGAATATTCTAAGGGATTTCCAAAGCTCAAAATTATTTGAAGGGATTTGAAAGAATTGTCATGAGTTTATACAGTATTTGAAAATTTGAAGTTGAAATTTGAAATCATTTAGGGTATTTAATAAGATTTCAAGGGATTTTAAAGAACTCTAAAAATTTGTAAGGGATTTCAAAGAATTGAAAGATTTGAGGGTATTTTAAAAAATTCCAAAGAATGAAAAGCTTTAAAAAATGGCAAGTGATTTAAAAAGATTTCAAATGTTTTGAAATATTTTATTTTAAATTATTTTTAAATTTAAAATGATTCCAAGGTATTTTCAATTGACTTCAGTAATTTAATGGGATTTCAAAGGATTTGAAATATTTTAGGGTATTTTACAAGATTCCAGGGAATTCTCAATAGACTTCAGTAATTTAACGGGATTTTAAATATTTTAGGGTATTTTGAAAGATTCCAAGGAATTTTCAATGGACTTCAGTAATTTTACGGGATTTCAAAGGATTTTAAATATTTCCGGGTATTTTAAAAGATTCCAAGGCATTTTTAAGAGCTTAAAAAAGTTTAAAAAGATTTATGATATTTTAAGGAATTAAGGATTTTAATTAAGGAATTAAGGAATTTAAGGAACACCGTGGGTGTGGTGAGCCCATACTTGTAGTTATTTACTACAAGAAACTATCCACCTAGAAACACTACCCGAATCGGGTAGTGTCACGCCTACCCTGAAAGGGAAATGGCTTAATGGTATACTTAGAGATTCCAAAGAATTTTAAATTGATTTTAATAATTTTAAGAGATTCCAAAGGATTTAAAAGATTTTAAGGTATTAACGATTTTACGAGACCTAAAAGGTTTTAATAGTTTTCAATAATTTCAAGGGATTTCAAAGGATTTTAAAGGTTTCAAATTATTTTTTAAAATTCCAAGGAATTTCCAAGAGCTTTACAAAATTTCAGGGGATTTCAAAATATTTAAAAGGATTTGCAATATTTGAGGATATTTTAAAATACATACTCCAAGGAATTTGTAATATATTTTAATAATTTGAAGGTATTCCAAAGGATTCTAAAGATTTTAGGCTATTTTTAAAACTTCCAAGGAATTTTAAAGAGCTTTAAAAAGTTTCAATGGATTTTAAAGGATTGGAAATTTTTTAGGGCATTTAAAAAAATTCCAAGGAAATTTCACAGATTTAAAAAATTGAAAGGATTTTCAACAGATTTTGAAGGATTTGAAATATTTTAGGATATTTTGAAAATTGTCAAGGAATTTGTAATAGATTTCAATGATTTGATGGTATTTTAAAGGATTTTAAAGATTTTAGGTTATTTTTGAAAATTCCAAGGAATTCTAAAAAGCTTAAAAAACTGCAAGTGATTTCAAAAGATTTCGAAGGATTTTAAATATTTTTCAAGAGATTTAAGAAAAAGAAGGGATTTTCGAGGATCTTAATGATTTTAAGGGGTTCAAAGAAATTTCCATACGTCCATACAGAGTTCGAAAATTCGAATTTTAGATATTTTAGGATATTTCAGAAGATTTCAAAGGGTTTGAAATATTTTAGGGTATTTAATAAGATTCCAAGGAATTTTAGAGAACTTTAAAAAGTTTTGAAGGATTTCAAAGGATTGGAAACTTTTAGGGCATTTAAGTAAATTCCAAGGAATTTTCAAGATTTTTAAAAAACTGCAAGGGGTTTCAAGTGATTTTGAAGGTTTTGAAATATCTTAGAGTATTTGAAAAGATTACAAAGAAATAATTTTTTCAGGTATTTCAATGTATTTAAAAGATTTTAGGGTATTTTAAAAGATTCCAAAGAATTTTGAATTAAATTCAGTAATGTAATGGGCCTTCAAAAGATTTGAAATATTTTAGGAAATTTTGAAAGATTCCATGGAATTTGGAATTGATTTCAATAATTGGAAGGGATTTTAAAGAATATGAAATATTTTAAGGTATTTTAAAAGATTTCAAGGTCAATTTTCAAGAGATTTAAAAAAATAATTAAGGGATTTTCGAGGATTTTAATGATTTTAAGGGTTTCAAAGAAATTTCCATACGTCCATGCAGAGTTCAAAAATTCGAATTTTAAATATTTTACAAAATTTCAAGGTATTTTAAAAGATTTTTGAGGATTTGAAATATATCAGGGTATTTTTAATAGATTTCCATCATTTGAATTGATTCCAAAGGATTTTAGGGTTTTTTAACAAGATTCCAAAGAATTTTGAATATAATTCAGTAATGTAATGGGTCTTCAAAAGATTTGAAATATTTCAGGGAATTTTGAAACATTCCATCAAAGGGTTTGAAATATTTTAGGGTATTTAATAAGATTCCAAGGAATTTTAGAGAACTTTAAAAAGTTTTCCAAGGAATTTTCAAGATTTTTAAAAAACTGCAAGGGGTTTCAAATGATTTTGAAGGTTTTGAAATATCATAGAGTAGTTGAAAAGATTCCAAAGAAATAATTTTTTCAGTTATTTCAAACTATTTCAAAGATTTTAGGGTATTTTAAAAGATTCCAAAGAATTTTGAATTTAATTCAGTAATTTAATGGGTCTTCAAAAGATTTGAAATATTTTAGGGA
>CAKNYM010048308.1:90649-121090 GCA_932195095.1 Andricus curvator
ACGTGTAATAGGGGTTACACGTAATAGGGATTACGCGTAATAGGGATGGCACGTAATAGGGATTACGCGTAATAGGGATTATGAGTAATAGGGATTACGCTTCATTGAGATTACGCGTAATGGGGATGACACGTAATAGGGATTGCACGTAATAGGGATGACGCGTAATAGGTATTGCCTGTAATAGGGATTAGGAATAATAGGGATCACACGTAATAGGGATTACGTGTAATAGAGATTACGCGTAATATGGATCACGTGTAATAGGGATTACGCGTAATAGGGATGACACGTAATAGAGATTGCACGTAATAGGGATTACGTCTAATACGGATTACACGTAATAGGGATTAAGCGTAATAGGGATTGCACGTAATAGGGATTATGTGTAATAGGGATTACGCGTAATAGGGATTACGCGTAATAGGGATTACGCGTAATAGGGATGACACGTAATAGGGAGTATGCGTAATAGGGATTACGCGTAATAGGGATGATACGTAATAGGGATGACACGTAATAGGGATTGAACTTAATAGGGATTACGCGTAATGGGTATTACGTGTAATATGGATTACGCATAATAGGGGTTACATGTCATAGGGATTACGCGTAATATGGATTACGTGCAATAGGGATTACGCGTAATAGGGATTACGCGTAATAGGGATTACGCGTAATAGGGATTACACGTAATAGGGATTACGCGTAACAGGGATTCTTGGGGACCGTCCATAAACTACGTTACCAATTTTGGGCTGTTTTTGACCCTCCCGTCCCTCATCGTTGACGATAGTAGTTTTGTAGTAGCGTAGCTGTTGTCTGAACAATAAGCTTCTGTAATGAATCAATAATAATTAAAAAGTATTAAAATATCAGACTTCAGAGTCCAAAATGTTTTTAAAAGAGGGAAAATTGGGTGTTTGTTCACGAAAATGGAGGAATAATAGGGGAATACATTCTTTTAAATAAAATTAATGTAGACACAATGTTAAATTCAATATAAATTGCTTTAACTTCCTAACATTTCAAGTCTAGAGTTTATTGTATTTTCAAAAAAGTAGTTGAATTTTCAACCAAAAAAGTTTAAGTTTTTACCAAAAGAGATGAATTTTCTACCCGAAAAGATGATTTCGCATTAAAAAAAGTATTATTCAACCAAACAGTTGCTTTAACAATCAAATAGTTAAATTTTCAAGCAAGAGAGACGAATATTAAAAAAAGTAGCTTTACATTTTTCAAACAAATAGCTGAATTTTTAACCTACGGAGATCAATTTTCTACGAAGAGTATTAATTTTATACCCAAAAAGATGAATTTTCAACAGAAAGTTAATTTTGAATCAAGAAAGATGAATGTTCAATGAAATAGTTGAATTTTTAACTAAAAAAGATCATCTTTAAACCTAAAATAGAATTGTTCGATTTTCAGTTGAAAAAATTAATTTTCAACAAAAGAAACGAATTTTTAACCAGTTGAGTTGAATCAAAAAAGATAATTTTTTAACAGCATAGTCGAATCCTCAACCAAAAAGACGATTTTTCAAAACAAAATACATGGATTTTTAACTTATTAAGGATCAATTTTCAACCAAAAATTTTCAGAAAAAAAAATTAATTTTTAAGAAAAAAAAACTAGTTTTCACCAAAATAGTTCAATTTTTAACATAAGAGGTGAAACTTAAAAAAGTTGAATTTTTAACTAGTAAAGACGAATTTTTAACCAAATAGGTAAATTTTCAAACAAACATATATGAAGTTTTTATCAGGAAGATGAATGTTCAATCAAATAATTCAATTTTTAACTAAGAAAGATTATCTTTAAACTTTAGTTAAATTTTCAGTTTCAAAAATTCATTTTCAATCAAAGAAACGAATTTTCAACAAAATAGTCGAATCCTCAACCAAAAAGGCGAATTTTCAAAAAAGAAGATTAATTTCCTGCACAAAAAGCCAAAAATGCACAATTAAATATATTTCCTGTTAACAATTAGAAATCTAATACGAAATATAAGGCATTTTATCTCAGAAATCAGTGTTTTCATCATCTGCGCACTGTATTGAAGTATTTATTTATATAAATTATTTAGAACATATAACTTGTACATTCATTTAATTATTTATGTATCTTAAGTATATACTCATGAATTCTGACCAAAAGTGAGTTTGTTTGAGCCATTCTTTTTTAGATCAAGAATCATATTTTTGACATTTCTAATTTTGTCACTATATTTTTTTATATTATTGTATAAAAAATTAAATTGAAAAATCGAGACGTTTAAGCGAAGAATCGAGTGAATTCCCCCTGGTCAAAGATTCTGAGTCTGTTTTCAACTAAATCAGGGTTGCTACAGAATTCCAATTTCAAAATTCCCTGAATTTTCCCTGACCAATTTTCGATTTCCTCTGATCCTTATAAATTTTTCTTTCAGGCATGAAAACATCTTAGGAGATCAATAATAATGTTAATGCAAAAAAATGTTTGTTTCTAAATTGATCTTAAACTAATCCAAAGTTCTTTCGAAACGGGATAAATAGGGTTATTTTTCACGAAAGTAGGGGAATAAATTCTTCTAAATAAAATTACTGTGTAGCTGCCATATTGAATTCATTATAAAACACTTAAGATTTCAGGTCAGAATAAATATTGTATTCTCAACAAAATAGTTTAACTTTCAACAAAAGAAAATTAATTTTCTACCAAAAGATATGAATTTTCAACCAAGTGTTCGGATTTTTGAACCAAAAATATTAAACTTCAACCAAAAACAGCTGCATTTTTAACCAAATTGAAGTTTTTTTGACATTCAGAAATTTTTTAGAAGACCGATGATTTTTCAACCAAGAAAGATAAACTTTCAACAAAGAATTTTTTTTACGAATAGATATGAACTTTCAATTCAAAACGACGACTTTTATATCTAAAAAGATAAATTTTCGACCAAAAAGAGTCACTTTACAACAAAATAGATGAATTTCCAACAAAACAGTTGAATCCTCAACCGAAATAAATTAATTTTCAACCAAAGAAATAAATTTTCAACTAAAATTATGAACCTTTAACCAAAAAAATGAACTTTTAACAATTTAGTTCAAATTTCAACCAAAAAATATCTATCAATTTAAAAAAAAAGGAATAGTTGATATTTCAACAATTAATATTTTTAATTTTTAATCAAAAGCAGTTAAAAAGATGAATTTTCTACAACATAGTCTAATTTCCACCAAAAAATATTGTTCAGATAATTAATTTTTTTTCTCAATAATTAAATATTGACCAAAGAGAAGAATTTTGAGCTAAAATGATAAATCTTAAAAAAAGGCATTTTCAACAAAGGAGTTCATTTTTTAAGCAAGTAGTTGAATTTTTAATGACAAAATATGAATTCTCAACGAAAAATGTAATAGTTGATATTTCAACAAGAAGGACTTTAATTTTAAATTACACGCAGCTGAATTGAACTAAAAAAGATGATTATTTAATTAAATATTTAAATCCACAACCCATTAATTTTTAATCTTAAAAGATAACATTTCCACCAAACAAGATGAATCTACAACAAAGCAGTTGTATTTTCGACTAAAAAGGGGTGACTTTTTAACAAAATGGTGGAATTCTTAACAAAAAAGTTGAATCCTTAAACAAAGGGTTGAATTTTCAACCTACAAAGATAAATTTTCAAGCAAATAGTCGAATTTTCAAACAAAAAAAATTTTCTACAAAAAAAAAGAATTTTTAACAACATAGTTGAATTTTTAGCCAACGAGAATTTTCAAACTGAAAAGACGAATTTAAAAAAAATGAGATGCATTTTTAACCATTAAGATTTTTCAGTCCAAAGAGAAAAAATATTCCAACCAAATTGTTGAATATAAATTCAGAAGGCAAATTTTCTACAACACATTTACATTTTCAACATGATAATATGAATTTTCAACCAAAAAGTTAATTTTTACCCAAGAAATTGCTTTTCAACCTACAGAAATGCATTTTCAACTGAGTGATCGAATTTTCAAACAAAGCTGTTTAACTTCAACCAAAAAGAGTCCTAATTTCAACCAAATAGTTAAATTTTCAAACCAAAAATATCAATTTTCTAGAAGACAGTTAAATTTTCAACAAGAAAGTTAATTTTTAACCATGAAAGATGAATTCTTAGCCAAATAGTTGAATTTTCAACGAAAAAAATTATATTAAACCAAAAATTTGCATTTACACATAAATAGTTGAAATTATAATCAAAAGAGATAAATTTTTAACAAAATATTTGAACTCTCAACCAAATGGTTAAATTTTCATGTTAAAATGAAGATTTTTTTAGAAGATAGTTAAATTTTCAAAAATAATTAAATTTTAAACCAAGAAAGATGAATTTTTTAACAAAAAAAGCGTTTTCAACCAAAAAAATTATTTTCCACCAAAAGAGATAAATATTTAACAAAACAGTTGAATCTTCGACCAAAAAGGGTGAATTTTTAACAAAAAAGTGGAATTTTGAACCAAAAATTTGAATTTTGCAAATAAATAGTTGAATTTTCAACCCAATGGTCAAATTTTCAAACAAAAGAAATAAATTTTCATCCAAAAATGGAATAGCTATATTTTCGGGGCAAAAAATGAACTTTCGACTAAAAAAAGAAGAATTTTCCACAAAATATTTAAATTTTCAACCGGAGATGAATTTTCAACTAAAATGATGAATCTTTAACAAGAACAAAAATTAATTTTTAACGAAGCAGTTCATCTTTTAATCATGTACTTTAATTTGTCAACAAAATAATTAAATTTTCAACCAGATAGTAGAATTTTTAGGAAAAAGAGACGAATTCTGAACCAAAAATATAATGGTAGACTTTTAATAAAAAACAAACAAACTATTAACCAAAAATAAAAATAAAAATTGGATTTTCTTATTGGGTTCTATTAATTCAGTTTGCATTTGAGCGAAAAATCGAGAAAAAAGGAAAATTTCGTGAAAATAGAGGAATAAGAGGAATTGTTAAAAAAAGAGGAAAAGATCGATATAGGAGAAATATTTTGCAGTTTGGACACCAGTCATACCGGATTTTATAAACTTTAATTTCAGTTTATCGAAAATTCCCTGACTCTTTCAGGTTCTCCCTGAGTTTCTCTGACTTTCCAGAATGTCCTGACCTGTAGCAATCCTATAAATCTATTGCTCGGAAAATTTCTATTTTATAAACTTTTATTAACAATTTTTGAAAAAAAAATCTTGAACACAAGTTTTATTTTGTTAAATCAGATGGTGCGTGGGCCGGAATAAATTTTGGCGAGCTTGGATCAGATATATGCTCCTTATACCTGCAGTAATTTTACCAGTAACTATTATTTTTATCGCCTTATCTCGATCTGCTGTTGTGGGAAAATTTTCACTTCATCAACCCATTGACAAAAGCACAGAGAGAAGACGAGAAGTTTCAACCGAATCATCAATTTATCACTTTTGTAAGTCAAATAATATGGTCTTCTTTTATTATTATTTATGGTACCGAAAACTGCATCACGAAATATTTTTCAACTATTGTTTATTTACGCTTTATCTGAAATAAGTAGAGATTTAGTGGAACCAACTAAAACAAAATTAGTTAAAGTAGGCGCCGCGCGGCTACAAAAAAGGGTTTCGTAGCCTTTAAAGACGTTAATTAAGTCGTTCAAACCTTCCCCTCTTATACTTCCCCTACCCTAAATTCACCCTTCGCCAGCCCTTCCCAACTTCTTCCTCCTTTACTTTTCCCCCTCCTAGCTTCCTTAGCTAACACTTTCCTTCCCCTAGTTCCTTTCTCCAGCCCTCAATTCCCTTCCCCTACTCACCCTCATTTCTAATCATTTCCCCTATTTTCTCTCCCTAATTTACCCTTGCTTCCCCTAATACTTCTACTCTTATTTCCCCTCCTCTCACTTCAACCTTCGCCCTGCCTTCCCCAACTTCTTGCTCCTCTACTTCTACCTCTCCTCGCTTCCTTAGCTGATACTTCCCTTGCCCTAGTCCTCGATTTCCTTCCTGTACTCACCCTCATTTCTAATAATTTCCCCTACTTTCCTTCCCTAACTTCCCATCAATTGCCCTACCAACCGGACCCTCATTTCCCATCATTTCCATTCCCCTCATTTTCCCTAGGCCCTACCCTCATTTCCCGTACTTCCTTCTTATTTTCCTTATTTCACATTCTTCTCCTTCCCTAAGTTCTCCTTCTTTCTCTTCCCTTTTTTCTATACTTCTCCTCCATTTATTTCCCGTCACTTTCCCTACTTCTCCCTCATTTTTCTTATTCCCCCTACTTCTCTCTTAATTTTTCCTTGTTCCCCTCCCAACTCTTTCCCTCCATTAATTTCTCCTCACTGCCCTTACTTCCCCTCCTCTCACTTTACCCTTCGCCTTCTATTCCCCAACTTCTTCTTTCTCTACTTCCCCTTCTTCTCGCTGCGTTAGTTAACACGTCCCTTCTCCTAAATCTCTTCCTCAGCCCTCAATAACCTTCCCCTACTCTCCTTAATTTCTAAACATTTCTGCTGCTCTCCCTCCCTAATTTCCCCTCACTTCCCCTACTAACCCTGCCCTCTTTTCCCATAATTTCCATTCCACTCACTTCCTCTACTTCTCCCCTCATTTCTGTTTCTTACCCACCCCTCTCTATTCCCACTTCCCTTCCACGCATTTCCCCTCACTTTTCATACTTCCCCTCTCCTAATTTTCCCTTGATTTCCCTACTTCCCCTGTTCTGATTTCTCCTAACTTCACCTACTTTCCATCCAATCATTTCCCCTTACTTCCCCATCTTGGAAAAAGTACGATGGATGGACGAATGGACAGACGGACGGAAACTCGACCGAAACTATAAGGGTTTCTGCCCGCTGCTACGAAACCCTAAAAATGAGAATGTAATTATATACCACTTAAAAAACTTTTAGCTACAATTCCGAGTCACTTAGACGAAACAGAAGAAGATCGAGTTATATTGTCGGACGTGGAAACCAGTTTCGTGCCAACGAATTCATTTGTCGAAACAAAACCTCTTCAGCGACACAAAAGAGAAATGCACCAGGTATATTCGTAATTAATCAACTTCTATGCCATTCACGATTTTTTATTAAAAAAAACAAAACAAGATTCGCTGATTTGAAATCATTATTTCAATAATGATGTTCAATATTCAGTATATATTAGTGCTCTGCCTATGACCAGTTAAACGTTTAAATAATTCGAATAATTTCTACACACACACAAATTTACAAGAAGAAGCCAAAACAAAATTTTTTCAACTGTATCGGTGACAGGCTACACAGGCCAAAATGGTCTAACAACAGAGCAAATAAGGAAATTTTTCAAAAGGTTAGGGAAATAAATTCTTTTAAATAAAATTAATATAGTTACTATATTAAATTCCACTTAAAAAGCTTTAAGTTCTTAACACTTCCAGTAAAAATATTATACTTTCAAAGAAATTTTCAAACTTTCAAAATATTAATTTTCTACCAATTGAGTCAAATTTTCAATAAGTCGCATGAATTTTGAACCATATAGTTGAATTTTCAATAAAAAGAGATAAATTGTAAATCAAGAATCAAACAGTTAACTTTCCCGTTAAAAAATTAATTTTCAACCATAAAAAGAACAAACATTCAACAAAATAGTAGAATCCTTAAAAAAAAAATTACAATGAATTTTCAATTATTCCAAGTCTCTCACGATTGGATATTCCAAGTGGCGAAGTACCTTCATCTCCCACCACTGTCTCTGTACGGTCTCGTCCGCGTCAGTGGCTGACCAATCAAAAAGAAACCCGCAGAGCGGGAAGCTCTCGCGCAAATGCAAGGACGATACAAGGCAGGGGCAGCCAATGAACGTCGCTTGACAAAATCACAGCACGACTCGCGGTTGAGGTGGGTGCCCCTACATACTTGGAATATAGGAAGATTTACGTTTCTCAGCCCTTGGAATAAATGAAAGTTGACTGTAATTAAATTTTTCAGTTAAACAAGTACAAGTATTTCACAAAAATAAAATAATTTTCCACCAAGAAATAAATTTTCAACTAAAATGACGAATGCTCAACCAAAAAAAATTCATTTTTAACAATTTAGTTCCACTGTGAACAAAATTGTTGAATTTTCAACTAAAAAAAATCAATTTCAAACCAAAAATGGAATAGTTGAATTTTCAGCCAAAAAAATTTATTTTGAACAAAAAAAAGGAGAAATTTTCAACTAAAGAGATACATTTTCAACTGAAATGATGAATCTCCAACCAAAAAATGCATTTTTAACAAAGTATTTTTCAATCAAAAATGGAATAGTAATTTTTCAACCAGAAAAAAGGAGACATTTTCAATTAAAGAAATAAATTTCGAATTAAAATGATGATTAAAAAAAAGTATGCATTTTTAGCACTGTAGTTTTTCTCTAAACCAAATAGTTGAATTTTCAACTAAAAAAATCAATTCTCAACCAAAAGTGAAATAGTTAAATTTTCAACCAAAAATATTTATTTTCAAACAAAAATTGAATTTTTGAATTTTCAACCAAAATGGTTTATTTTCAACCAAATGAAGGAGTAATTTTCAACAAAATTCTTAAAGTTTCAACTAAGAGATAAATTTCGAATTAAAATGATGAATCTTCAACCAAAAAAATACATTTTTAACGAAGCATTTCCACTTTAAAGCCAATAGTTGAATTTTTAAATAAAAAATATCAATTTCCAATCAAAAATGAAATACTTGAATTTTCAACCAAAAATATTTGTTTCCAACCAAACAAAGGAAAAATTTGCAACAAAATAGTTAAATTTTCAACTAAAGAGATTAATCTTCAACTAAAATTGTGAATTTACCAAAAAATGAATTTTTAACAAAGTATTTCCTTTTTCAACCAAACAGTTGAATTTTTAACTGAAAAAAAAAATTTTTAACCAAAAATGGAATAGTTAAATTTTCAGCCAAAAAGATTTATTTTCAACCAAAAATATTTATAATTAAATTTATTCAGAAAAAAGATCTGCTCCTTTTGCTCCGCTGGGATTCGAACGCCAGGTCAACTGATTGCCGGTTAGGTGCTCTACCAATTATTTTCTACCAAAAAAAAGGAGAAATATTCAACAAAATTCTTAAATTTTCAACTGAAGAAATAAATTTTGAAATAAAATGATGAATCTTCAACTAAAAAAATACATTTTTAACAAAGTAGTTCCACTTTAAAGCAGCAAAAAGTTGAATTTTTAATAAAAAAAGATTAATTTTCAACCAAAAAGATTGAACTTCAGCCCAAAAGAGAACGAATTTTCAACAAAATAGTTCATTTTTCACCTAAAGAGATAAATTTTCAACTAAAACCATGAATATTAATGTAGTGTATGCTTTTACCGGTTTTGGTGTTTTTGTTCGCACACTACATTAATATTGTGAGATACAAAAAAAAATTTAAACACAAAATGATGTATCTAAAACAACAACAACAACAATGCATTTTTAACAAGTTAGTTCCACTTCAAACCCAATAGTTGAATTTTTAACTAAAAAATATACATTTTCAACCAAAAATAGAATACTTAAATTTTCAACAAGAAATATTTATTTTTAATCATAAATATTGATTTCCGACCGAAAGAAGAAGAAATTTTCAACAAAATAGTTAAATTTTCAATTGAAGATATGAATTTTCAACTAAAATAAAGCTTCAACCAAACAAAATTAATTTTTAACAAATTCGTTGAATACGATGGAAAGTTTAACCGAATGAACTTTTCTGCAGATTAAATATCCTTAGATAGTTTATTAATTTGATTTCTTAAAATCTATTTTAAACGGAGAAATTATTTGAATTGTTCAAACGTTTAACCGGTCAGTTAGTAGAATTCAATAAATAATCTCTATTAGATACGAGAAGGTAAAAAGAAAAGAAATTCTCGAATGTGGCTGTACGATAATAATTTAGAAAATGTAGACCCCAGTGATAATTATGAAGAATATTTTACTTATAAGGGACATTCTAACGAGGATTATGAAAATGATTTGCCGGAATTGCAAGTAAATTATTTTGGTAGTGTGATTTTCTGAATATTCTTTTGCAAGCCGGACTTTATGAGCTAGTCGTAAAATTTTATTTTCAAGTATTTTATGTTTTTTTCTTTCTCATAACTAAATTTAATTCCATTTAGTTTTAATTTTCTGTTAAAAATTCTAAATTATGAACTCTTGTATTTTTATAATATTAGTCATTGGTATAGGAATACTTCTATATTTAAGTTAATATTATTTTAGTTACTATTTACTTTTATTTCAATTTTTAGTTGAAAATTTAAAAATTCTATTTATAATTTTGAAATTGAGACCTATACAATTGCAGTTTCCGTACCTAGGGGTATGTAACTTCTTATTTCGATGTCAAATATTTAATTTCACAAATTAAATAATGTTAAATTTAAGAACATATAAGTGTTCATTTGTTAAAAATTAATGACTTTTTAATTTTAAGTCTCTAAGAAATAATAATATTAAAATTTCAACTCATATTGAAGAATTTCAAATTGTAGCGATCGAAATTAAACAATTTAAATTTTATGAATTAAAAATCAAAAAATGTTTTATATTTTAAGGCTTAAAAAATTAAAACCCTTCCAACATACAGTAATTAAAAATTGGAAAAGTTTAAAATGCTGTGTTGAAGATTTAAACTTTTTTTCAAAAATGTCCACGTCATCTGATCACGGCAATTATCATGTCGGAACAGGATTTGGATCTATATTAGGATATATGATTGTTCGATAGTGAAAAAATCCCACCAAACTTTTTTCAAAAATTCGAAAAAATGGTGGACTTATGGGGCTTTGAGTTTTTGGGCATCTTTTTTAAAAATGGTTTATCTGTTTGACGTCACAATTTACTTGTAATAAGATAAAATTCAAAATAAAATATAAAGCAAAAAACTAAAATAATGTTTGGCTAATTGAATTAACCGAAATTGTTGTAAATTTCAATGAAAAATACTGTAAATTGACGAAAATATTTTTAGTTAAAGATTTAAAAAAATGAATCATTCAAAATTGAAGAATATTTTATTGGAAAATTGCAAGAATGAGTAATAATTCTAAATAAAGTGTTAGAGATTAAATGATTTGAAATTAAAAGTTCAAAATTGTGCTGTTAAAAATCAAAATATGTCAACATTCTGGAAATTGATATTTCAGTAATTGAATAATTTCTTTAATTTTGAAGAGTTACAATGCTTTGGCAATTTTTTCTTTCAAAAGTTTCAATTTTGCAATTTAAGTTGAAATGATTTAATTTTGAAAAGTATATTAAAAGTTAAATTTTTTAAAATTTTTAAACGATTTAAATTTACTTGAAATAATTGAAATTTTAAGGGGTTCGAGTATGAATAAGTTTGAATATCACAATTCTTAATGACTAAAATTTTTTCAGTTTTAAATGAAGTTCAGATTCTTTTAATTTTCTATATACTGTAATAGAAATTTTTTCAGTTTTAATGTTTCCCATCTAAAATACTTTTTATTTTGAATGTTTTTTTAGAATAATTCATAAAATTTTGAAGGTTTATAATTTAAAATTTTTCCATTGTGAGCGGTGAATTTATTTTTTGATATTAGCAAAAATTTTCTAATCAATTTCGATGTTTAGAATTAAAAATTGTCAAATTGTAATCGCTTCGGATTAAAAATTATTTAAATTCAAAACTTAAAAATTTTTAATTATTCAGTTTTGTACGCCTTCAATTATATACAATTTTTGTTTCTCTGAATTTTAAATGGTTCCACTTTTTAAAATTCTTATTTGAAATTCTTCAATTTCGAGAATCTTCAATTCAAAATGAAAAGTTTCAATTTTGGACGTTCTGAATTAGAAATGATAAAATTTCAACTCTTTTCTAATTAAATAATTGTCAAAATTTTCGTCTGAAATTTTTCAATTCTGAGAGCTTTTGGTATAACATTTTTCAATTTTGAACCCCTTTTAATTTCAAATTAATCAATTTTAAACATTTTTGTTTAGAAATGATACAGGTTCAATTTCTTTTCTCAAAATTATGTCCTTTTTTAAAAAATTGTACCTAATCTAACTTTGTTTGATTTGGAACGTTATAAATTTAAAATCGTTCAATATTTTTTTTAAATATAAAAAGCTTTCAATTCGAACTTAATAATTTTTTTTAAACCATTTCTAAAACTTAATATTTAAATATTTGGTTAATAATGTATTTTTAAATTGTGATGTTAGGAAATAAAAATCCAGCGCGTACATTTACTGCTATAGTTTCAAAAAAACTTATTAACACCGTTTGCAGAAGTTATGTACCCCTATGGTGCGGTGGTCCAAAAAGAAGTTTCGAATTTTATTTGCAAAACGCCCCCCCCCCCGTATTTTATTAGGTTCCCAAAAAAGTGAATACGTGTTTTTTCCTAATATATATATTTTTATTACTACTTCCTGAAATTTCCCAAAATAATACCATGGGAAAAACACATTTTCTTAAATTCCGTCCAATACATTAAAATTTATAATCTTAATTTTTTAAGTTACAAATAAAATCATTATTGTTTATAAATCAAATTATGAATTTCGTGAGTTAAGGGTATTCTATTTATGCGGTGGTCTATTTAATGAACTTGGGGAGTGTAACGTAAATATTCAAACAATTTTTTAAAAATAATTTTTGTTGCCTTTTTTCGAAAGATTAAAGTATTTTTAGGTACTACTTTATTTTCTAAGAGTACTCTTAAATTTTTAAAGAAATTGAAATTGTTAAACAAATTTATTAAGAGCTTTCCTGCGAAACAAAAAGATAACTTGCACCAATTAAATCTATAGAAAAAGGGAACAAGACGCATTTCGGCCTCTCTACAGATAAAAAACATATAAATTCAGTCAAATAAAATGAATTTTTTGAACAATTTCAATTTGTTTAAACATTCAAGAGTATTCTTAGAAAACAAAGTGGTACCTAAAAATATTTCAATCTTTCGAAAAATGGCAAAATTAAAATATTTAAACAAAATAAATTTTTTTAAACAATTTAAATTTGTTTAAACATTTACGGCTATTCCTAGAAAACGATTTAGTACATTAATATATTAAAATCTGTCAAAATTGGCTGAGATAAAATGTTGTAAGAGTATTTAAAGAAATTATTTTATTGTTAACACGGATCAAAGAACCATAACACCTCTGAAATACGTTCATTTCGTGACTTATCTGAAAAAACAAATGTTCATACAAATAAAAATTGTTTAAAGAATTAAAAATCAGTTAAAAATAACTGGGTATTCTTAAATTACGATTAATGATTATTTATGAAAAGAGACTTTTATAAAGCATTAATAAACCGCGATATTAGGTAAAATTCAAATTTTTCGCTTATGGTGTTTTCTTTGGGGGCCCATAAGAGTGGCTTAACTATTCACCCTCAAAATTCATGATTGATTCTTATTCTCTGATAAATTCTGAACAACACACTGAAACGCGGAATTATTTTTAACATATAATTGCGTTTAAATATTAGATTTACAAAAAGCCGACTTTTCCCCATGTTAAATCAATGGAAAACTTCAGGGTCTTTACGGCACCCGTAAATATTAACCGATTTGGCTCAAATTTGGAGATAATTTTTTTGGGCTATGAAAAAAATGAGAAAAAAGTAATAATTAAACTCAATATTCTGCAAAATCCTTATTCCACTTACATGGGGTAAGGTTTGGGGTATCACAAAAGGGGCTCTGGGAGGTGGAAATTTAAAATTAATTATGGGCCGTTCAAAAAATAAGTAACGCTTTTTCCTGACATTTTTTACCTCCCCCCCCCCCCCCCTACGTAGCGCTTTTTCTATAGTAAGTGTGTGTAAGTTTAACATTGGCGTAACGTTCGAGGTGACCCCCCCTCCTAAATGCGGGGGGGGGACTTCAGGGGGTGGACGGGTCCTTTTAATATTAAAAAAAACACATTCGAGCAAAACTAATAAAATGGATGGAGTAGATAAGTAAGGAGAGTTCTAATGCAAGATTCCTGTTACCGACATGTTACCGACATCGAGACCATTTCACAGCTCAAGTGGTTCGTGTCTGTGCTAAGTTTCTAAAATATTCTGGAAGGTTACCGATAGCGTCATTAAATGATTTTGCACAATTGTGAGTAACGAATTTTGCGTAAACAACTTCAAGGTTATTTATTATCTCTATTAATATAGTTATGAGAAAAACATGGATAATTTATTACTTCCTTTAACTATACTAATTGAGATAATAAATAAGCTTGAACTTTATCGGTAAGCTTCGAGAATATTCTAGAAACTTAGCATGGACACGAACCGCTTGAGCTGTGAAATTGTCTCGATTTCGGTAACATGTCGGTAACAGAAATCTTGCGTTGGAACTCTCCATACTTATCTACTGGGGGAGGGGGGGGGGTGCCGCAAACAAAATTCGAAACTTTTGTTTTTCTGGGCCACCCTTTATCCTGTATATCTAGTTCCATTTGACAACTTCGAAGCAAATTGAATTAAATTCATAGTACAAAATCAGATTAGAATTAGGGATGATTTGAAACTAGATTCTGAATGGCCAGATGAGAAGGTGGAAGATTTCTTAGCGAATGATAATCCAGAAGTGGAAATCGAATTTTCTGATTCTACCGAGGCCGATGCTAACGATTGCGATTACGAGGAGTTAGTAACTCATTTCAAAAAATAATTTTTACTTTCGCGTCGAATGTGACTTCCGGCTTTTTGCACGTTGTAGAGCAAACGAGCTCGTCAACTTAGAGGCAACAGTAGGTAATTTGGCAAAATCACAGATGCCTTGGCAATTGTCGGATTCACTCAACAGCGACGAAATGGATGAGGACGAATCTCAAGAACCAGATGATTATGAAGATGAAGACGATTTGCCGTTATTCGATAATTCTTGGATGCAGATGGTCGACTTGGAAGATAAAACTGATGATTTTTATACCTTCTGGAAAGGCGAGGGAAATCGAAATAGTATTCGAAAAGCCCAAGGTACATGTCCAGGGTGGTCGCAAAACTTCATTTTCAAAATGCCCTCATCTTTTCCTGATTTTTCGCACACTAATTTTTCTTTTTCCCTGACCATTAATATTTAAATTTGAAGAATGGTGTTATTTTGTCGACCAGGGTTAATAATTAATGTTTGATGTTAAATATTAAACAAAACGATTACTGGTCTATTATTTTTTGGAGAAGTGAGAAAAAATCTACCTACGCCGGGATTCGAACCGGGAACGCCACTATACATGAGCGGAGCGTTAACCAATTACGCAACCGAGACTGTGGTAGATCATTTCTTGTTTCTCCTGTATCACATGGTGTCGTTGGTCTGCGTGTCTTTTAACTTGTAAAACTATTTTAATGAATACTTCAGTCTGCAGAATTTTCACTGAATCAGAATGTAAATTTAAACAATGATGTTGTTTTGTCGACTTGAGTAATTAATTAATTTTTTATGTTAAAAATTAAATGGTGTCGATGACTGGTCTATTATTTGTTGGAGAGATAGATTTTTTCTAGTTTCTCTAACAATTAATAGACCAGTAATCGACACTATTTAATATTTAGCATAAAAAATTAATCAACCTAGTTGATAAAATAACATAATTGTTTAAATTTATGTTCTCATTCGGTAAAAATTCTTCATACTGAAGTATACATCACCATGTGATATAGGAGAAAGAGGAAATGGTCTACCACAGATTCGGTGGCGTAATTGGTTAACGATCCACTCATGTATAGTGGCGTTCCCGGTTCAAATCCGGGCGGAGGCAGGTTTTTTTCATAACAAATTAATTAATATTTTAAGATCAAAATTTTAATATTGTAACATTTTTAATATAAAGAATGTTTTATGAACGGAATAAAGGAATTTTAAATTTAAATTTATACATTTTTAATTTATTATTCTCAGGGCTGCCACAGCCTACTTCACTTGACAGAAGTGACCTATTTAAAACGAAGAAATTACCAGAAGCGACTAATTTCTTACCCAAGAATTAAAAGTAGAATAATTCGATTAAATTCATCGAAATCATGGTGATTTAAAAAGAATTCAAGTGAACTGAAAACAATTAAAAAATATGGAAAAACTAATTGAATTCAGTAAGTTTTCAAATGAGTATAAAAAAATGTAAGGGAATTCCAAAGAAGTTGATGAAATGCCTAAGAATTCAAGGTGAGTTTAAAAGATTTCATGACGAATTGAAGAAAAACTAAAAAAAAACGATTGAATTGAGTAAAATCTAGTAAATTTAGAAGAATTGAAGTGAATTAAAAAAATTCAAGAGAATTTCAAGGAATTAAGAAGAATTTAAAAGGATGCAGGATTAAGTTATACGAACTCAAAGTAAATTCCAAATGAATTCAAATGAATTGCAAACAATATTTGAGAATCTCTTGAAATCTTTGAAACCCTATGAAATCCCTTACTTCCTGTGAATAAATTCTTTGGAATCGATTAAAATATGATAAATTCCTTGAAATTCTATGAAAACTGATATTTCCTGAAATCCTGGAAACTTTAATTAAATACCTTGAGAGCTTTTAAAATCCCTTATAATCATTGAAATCCTCGGCAATCTTATAAAATCCCTTGGAATCTTGTAAAATATCTTAAAAAATGTATAGGCCATGTAAAATCCTTTGAAATCCATTAAAATTTTTTTAAAGCTCTTGAAAATTCGTTGGACGTTTTAAAAATACACTGATCAAATATTTAATATCCTTCGAAATCCCTTCAAATTATAAAAATATATTAAAAATTCCTTGGAATCTTTTAAAATACCCTAAAATATTGCAAATCCTTTGAAATATTTTTAAATCGCTTGAAATTTTCTGAAGCTCTTGAAAATTCCTGACAACTTTCAAAAATACCCTAAAATATTTATAATTCTTTAGAATTCCTTCAAACTATTGAAATCTATTAAAAATTCCTTGAAATCATTTTAAAAATATTTCAAATCCTTTTAAATATTTTGAAATCCCTTGAATTTGATTAAAACTCTTGATAATTAATTCTAATTTTTAAAAATGCCATTAAATACTTAAAATACTTTGGAATCCCTTCAAATTATTGAAATCTTTTGAAAATTCTTTGGAATTCTGAGAAAAACCTGAAAACATTTAAAATCCTCTGAAATCTTTTGAAAGCCCTTGGAACTTCTTAAAGCTCTTGAAAATTCCTTGAAACTTCTAAAAATACCCTAAAATATTTTAAATACTTTGGAATCCCTTGAAATTATTGATATGTTTCTAATGCTTTGAAAAATTTCAAATCCTTTCAAAAATCTGGAAATCTCTCGAAATTTTTTAAAGCTCTTCAAAATTACTTGTATTTTTTAAAAATCGCTTAAGATATTTCAAATAATTTGGAATCCCTTCAGATTATTGAGAGTTCTTAAAAATTTGTTTAAATCTTATTTGCAAAACCTGAAAATATTAAAAATCTTTTGCAATCACTTGAAAACCCTTGAAACATTTTAAAGTTCTTGAAAATTCTTTGAAACTTTAAAAAAACCCTAACATATTTAATATCCTTTGGAATCTCTAAAAATTATTAAAAATATATTTAAAATTCCTTGCAATCTTTTAAAATAACCTAGAATGTTTCAAATCCTTTGACAAATTTTGAAATCTCTTGAAATTTCTTAAACCTCTTGAAAACGACTTGTAATTTGTAAAAATACCCTAAAATATATCAAATCCTTTGGAATCCCTTTAAATTATTGAAATCTATTAAAAATTCTTTGGAATTTTTAAAAATGCCCTAAAATATTTAAAATCCTTTGGAATCTCTTCAAATAATTGAAATCTATTAAAAATTCCTTGCAATCTTTCAAAATATCATAAAATATTTCACATCCTTTAAAGTATTTTGAAATACCTTGAAATTTTTTAATCCTCTTGAAAATTTCTTGTAAATTTAAAAAATAACCTAAAATATTTAAAATCCTTTGGGTTCCCTACAAATTATTGAAATTTATTAAAAATTCCTTGGAATATTAAAAAAAAACCCTAAAATATTGCAAAAGTATTCAAGACAATTCAGAAATAGGTATAGACCTGAATTCAATAGAGGTTAATCCATGGGTTGATTTGCTGGAAAAAAATTCACTATCGTGAAAGTGACTATAGAGTCTTTATCTTAAAAAAGTAACTGAAAAGTGATTTGAGAAAAAAGTGACTGAAAGTGTCTATGCGGTAGCCCTGCTTATTCTTAATAGTTACTTGAAGTGCTTCTTATAGAAATTCCCTGACTTTTTACCATTTATTTTCAAAATCCCTGACTTTTCCTGATTACCAGGTTTCCCTGACTTGCGACCACCCTTATTTCTTCATAAATCATTTTTAGGAATACAATTTTTCTAGAAACCTTTCTAGCAAAGAAAAATCTTGAGGATTGTTCCTCCAACTCAAAAATGAAAATCGATTACAGCAAAGATGATGTTGAAATACATGGATAGAAACGCGGATCCTTGTGAGGATTTTTATCAATATGCGTGTGGCAACTGGGCAAAAAGTAATCCAATTCCGAAAGACAAAGCTGGATACGACACTTTTGAAATGCTGAGAGAATCCTTGGATTCAGTATTGAAGGAACTGCTGGAAGAACCAATTCCTCTAAATTTGAAAGATTCCAATGATGCTATCGTCAAAGCGAAGCACCTTTTTCAGAGTTGTATGAATTATGGTCAGTACGTATCCTTTTTTTTATTTCTACTTAATTCCAATTTTCTGATCAGGGGCCGTCCATCAACTACGTTACCAATTTGAAGGGCTGGGAGGAGCGATCCACGACTCGTCCTCATACCTCTTACAGGACGAGATCGTACGTCCTCATACCTCTTACAGGACGAGATCCTACGTACAGTTTCACCCTTGTTACCGACCGCAGTTTTTGAAGCGACCCCCTCCCTCACGGACAGTCCACGACTCGTCCTCACACTTTCTTCAGGACGAGATCGTACCAAAGATAATATCTTTGATCGTACGCACGTTTGACTACGGTTACCAACCGTAGTTTTTGGAGCGATCCCCTATCCACGAAAAATCCACGACTCGACCTCACACCTAGTGTTCTAGAGAGTTTAAGTGCTCGGAGAAATTCTCACGAGTATGAGAATATGCTCGAGAATGTGCTCGACCTTTATGTGCATTGAGAATTTAATGAGCATTTATGAGCATTTTGAATTAGGATTTCAAAAATCGTATTTTCTACTTCTTCTTTATTCATAATGTACCCTCTAAGGGTTTACATGACTTCCATTTCTTACAACACTTCCTTCTACATGTTTTATAAAATCTTATCCTTACTATTTACAGTTATTTACACATATTTACAGAAAATCTTATATCTATATCCTTATTTCTATTTTTTGACGAAAGCGCAATTTGGGACGTGTTAGCGAACGAGTGAGCGAGTGAGCGAGCGATCGAAAGCGAGAGTGCAAGCGAGAGAGAGAGAGCGATAACGCAAACGCATCTTAATACACTTATGCTATTACATAACCAGTACTTATTAATCTTTACGCTTCTAATTTAAGCGACTTCCGTTTCCTTTTTCTTTCACTTCTCTTGTAACTCCATTTTGCCATTTTTTTGCATCCATTCTTTCTCATTTGCTCCCTTAGCACCCTGTAACTCCTTCATCCACTCTTCCCCCAAACCATCCTCCCCTAGAATCTTTACCACATTCTCTTGCCACCATCCTTTATCTTCCATTCCTCTCCTACATCCTTCCCATACATGTTCCCATGTTTCCCCTTCCCATTCACATATTCTGCACTTCCTGTTATCTTTCTTTTCCCAATACATACCTGCCCTTACCTCGTTTCCCAATCTTAATTTTGCTATTTTGGTCCATCTTTTCTCTCCCCACCCCTTTTCTAATTACTTTGGTACTCCTTCCTTTTTTATCATCCTATACCATTTATTATATTTTGATTCCTCAATCATCCTCCATCTTTCTATTACTTGTCTTTCCCTATCCTTTTTTCCACTTCTTCATAGTTGACTCCAGTCCCGTCTTCTATATCTTTAGCCTTAAAGAACTCCCTCCTTTCTTCTTCCCATCTCGTTAATTCCATCGCCCTCCCTCTCCTTTCTTCTACCTCCATAAAACACTTTCTCGCTAACTCCCCTCCCTTTCCCTCCCTCAGCTTCGTCTCAAAATTCCATGCCCTCTTTCCCGCTCTAGTACTTAATTTATCCCTTTGCGCTTCTTATCTCACCATATATTCCGGCGTCCTCCAGTCTAACCCTAGCGTCCACCTTATATACCTTTCTTGTAAACTCTCAATCTCTTTCCTTTCCTTCCATCCCCATATCTCTGCTCCATAATCTAATACCGGCCATACCAGCGTATCAAATAACCAGATTTTCATTCTCCAATTTTTTTAAACCTTATTTTTCCTATTCCCCATATCTGTTTCATTACCCCTGCTGCTTTCTTTATCCTTTCTCTTATATGAGCTCTATGATCTCCATTTGCTTGCAAGGTATATCCCAAATATTTAAACTCTTTTACTTCTTCTAATTTTATTCCCTTCCATCTCCCCTGTCTTTTGTACATTTAAATTCAACTTTTTTCCATACAAGTATTTCTCTAATCCTGTAATTAAGCCCGCCATCCCTTCTTCATCCTCTGCCATCAACACTGTATCGTCTGCGTATGCCAGTGTATATATCTTTTCGTTCCCTATCCTAAATCCTCCCCACCCTTTTCTCTTCATTTCTTCTTCCAAGTCTGATATTAATATATTAAATAAAAGTGGGCTCACAGGACATCCTTGCCTTACTCCTCTCACCAACCAGAAACTATCTCCTACTTGCTCTCCTACCTTTACTACCTTTATTGGAAAGGGCGCTAAATTTAAACGATAAAAGAAGTCCAAGGAATAGAAAACATATTATTCGCATTAAACAGTGCCTTACTCAGGGTTGCTACAATATCCCAATTTCTAAATTCTTCTGGGTAATGTTCTAGGTAAATAAATTTTGTTTCTAAATATATTAAAAATACTTTTTAGTTGTGTTTTCGAGTCAAAAAGATCAATTTTCAACCAAAGAAATTAATTTTTAACTAAAACGATGAATTTTCAACCAAAAATATGAATTTTTAACCAAATAGTTAGTTGAATTTTCAACCTAAAAGATTAATTTTCTACCAAAAAAGACTCATTTTTATGAAAGCTTATGAATTTTCATCTAAAAAACATCAATTTTCAACAAAGATTAGAACAGTTAAAATGTCAGAAAAATAAAAGTTCAACTAAAAAAAAAACGAATTTTCAAAAAAAAAAAAAAATTTTTTTCATAACAAAAAAATGATTTTTTAACCAAAAACAGAGGAATAAAATTTTCAGTTAAGACAATCAATCTAAAAAAAATGAATTCTCAACAAAATAATTCAATATTAAACTAAGAAAGATGAATTTACAAACCAAAAATATAATAATATTTCAATTTGCCGTTAGAAAAGTAAATTTAAAAAAAACGAGTTTTCAGCAAAATTAATTAATTTTCAAACCCTTTCCTATGATACTTTTGCTGTTTATAAAAGTTGTTCAAATAATTAATAATTTTTATCAAATTGGAGAGTATCTTATTACAAAGAGTCATTGAAAAGATATTATTAGTCGATTTCTTAAACAAAATTTGAGCGAATTCATTGAAAAATTGGTAAACATTGAATTTCTTTATGAAGCTTGTTTAAATAATGAATAATTCTTGTAAATTTTCAATGTATCATAACAATAAGTCATCTTAAATACATTCTTAGTTGATTTCATGACAAATTGAGCGTATTCGTTTAAAAATATTCAAACTGTGAATTTGTTAAAAAAAATGGTTTAAATCATTGCCAAATAGCATTTATTTTTAATTAATCGTAATGAAACATTAAATTCTTTCACACTTTATACCAAAACTTTGGATTTGAATGAGCTAAAAATTGCCAATCCCAAAAAATAACTTTTGTTCATTAATTTATTTGAAACGTAATATAATTGTTTTTAAAATTATTCTCACTCACTGAAAATTATTTCTATGATAGTTTTAGCACAGATATAAGAACTTGTTTCATCAATCTGGAAATCTTTAAAAAAAATTGTATTTCTGAAAATTTAAAAAAATTAAAATTTTTTGTTAAATGAAAAAGTAAATAATTTTTTTATTGAAAATTCAAACACACAAGTCTTTTCGAAATTTAAAAAACAATAATTTAAACAAATTGACGTCCAAATCGAATGAATAGTGTAGGCTAAACATTTTTTTGTCCACAGAAACTTTTTTTGACCCACTGTTGGGCGGTTTGGGGGGGGGGGGAGGGGGTAAAAAAGCCTGAAATTGGTAACGTAGCATATGGACGGCCCCTTATATATAAATAAAAATTTGAGTCAATAGAGTTTTAGTAGAGAATTTTATCAAATCAATGCGAAACCGAAAAGAGTTCTGATATAGAATACTCAACTTACAAGGGCAGACCGCCAATTGTAAATTTTCGTTTCTGTTCATAATCTTTTTAATGAAAGCTCAGGCAGTGACGCTTCTGCTTCATGGCCGGAAGGTTGCGTGTTCGACTCTTGCTGCCTGCAATTTTTTATTTATGTGGTTTTTATTTAATAAAATGTTTATAAATATAATTTCCCTCAATAAACTATAAAAATTTTCTTGTAATGCCTTTTTTTACGAAAAAACTGAATTATTTCAACTTTATCATGTTTTTCGCAAACAAATTTGTTTTCTAAAAATGTTATTAATTTTATTCATAATTCTTACATACCATATATTTAAAATGAGAAATATAAACAAGGATTTTCGAGCGAAGAATTATATTTTTAATCAGAATTTTGAAACAGAACAGTGACTCATCAAAGAAATATTTGCTTCTGAAGGTACGAAATGCGATTCAAAAAACAATTTTTCTCTTTAAAAAACTCGTTCATACATCTGATTTTAAATATGATTATTAAACATCATGAAAAAAATTAATAACAATTTTAGAAAACAAATTTGTATATGAAAAACATGATAGAATTAAAATGAGTCAATTTTCTCATGAAAAAAGGTATTAAAAAAATTAATATTCGCAGATTTTTTGAAGATTTTCGAAGGAAATTATATTTGTAAACATTTGATTGAATAAAAAATAAAATGAGACAAATAAAAAAAATGCAGGCAGCGAGATTCGAACACGCAACCTTTCGTCCATGAAGTAGAAGCACTACTGCCTGAGCTACCGGCCGATGGAAACTGTTTTTCTTCAAACTCGAAATGACCTACGGCGAATATTTCAAAGTTGATTTTCTCGAAAACGGCGAAGGAGCGCATATTACTGCTGTGGAAAATTAATACTTAGGTAATGAGCTTTCATTAAAAAAATTGTGAACTGAAACTACAATTTACAATTGGCGGTCTCTCCTTGTTAGATTTCCGAATAATTTAAAGATCCTTTGGATCAAAATTTAAAAACAATATATATTGTCTTCATCTCTGCAATCTAGAGATCTTGGAACAAAGAATGGAGAAGCCTTTGCTGGAGCTTTTAGATGAATTGGGTGGCTGGCCAATTCTTCGTCCAGACTGGAGCCCTGAAAAATTCGATTGGCTTTTATTGATCGCACAATTGCGCCTATATAATAACGATATTCTCATTTCTGAGTGGGTTGGACCTGACATTAAAAACAGCGATCAATATGTCATACAAGTAAGAATAAAATTACTTTCAATTGAAGATTTTAATATGTGCATTTCGGTATTGAAAACTTTCTTTTTCAAATTTTCAAATATTTTGAAAGATTCCAAGAAATTCTTAATAGATTGCAATACTTTGAAGGGTTTCTAAAAGATTTTTAGAGAATTTTTGAAAATTCGAAGGAAATATTAAGAGATTAAAAAAATTTACAGAAATTTTAAAAGATTTCAAAGGATTTGAAATGTTTTCGGGAATTTTAAAAGATTCCAAGGAAGTTTAAGGATTGATATCTTTTAAAATTCCAAGGAATTTTCAGGAGCTTTAAAAAGTTTCAAGAGATTTCAAAATATTTCAAAGGATTTGAACTATTTTCAGACATTTTAAAGAATTACAAGTAGCTTTTACAATTAGCCAACAGCCATACCACGCTGAAAAAACCAGTTCTCGTCAGATCACTGAAGTTAAGCAGCGTTGGGCGCGGTTAGCACTTGGATGGGTGACCATTCGAGAAAAACTGAGTGCTGTTGGCACATCGTGGGTGTGGTGAGCCCACACTTGTAGTTATTTACTACAAGTTATCAACCTAGAAACACTACCCGAATCGGGTAGTGTCACGCCTACCCCGAAAGGGAAATGGCTTAATGGTATACATACAAGTAATTTTGAATAGATTTAACTATTTTGTAAGGATTCTAAAGGATTTAAATTATTATCGGTATTTTAAAATATTCCAAGGAACTTTAAAGATTTTAGGGTATTTTAAAAAATGCCATGGAATTTTTGAGGGCTTCGAAAAGTTTTGAAGGATTTTAAAGGATTTGAAATATTTTCGAGTATTTCGAAAGATTCGAAAGAATTTTGAACAAATTTTATTAATTTGAAGGGATTCCAAAGGATGTAAACTATTCTAGGATATTTTTGAAAATTCCAAGAAATTTTTAAGAGATTTAAAAAGTTGCAGGGGATTTCAAAAGATTTCGAAGGGTTTAAAGTTTTTTTCCAGTGTTTTTGAAGGATTCCAAGGAATTTTACATAGATTTTTAATTTTTAAAATTTCCAAGAGCTTTAAAAAGTTTCAGGCGATTTCAACGATTTTAAAGGAGATTTGCAAATTTTCAAGGAACTTCTAAGGAATTAAATGATTTTAAGGGATTTATAAAAAATTTCATAGGGTTTTTAAGGATTTAATAGAATTTCGCAAGATATGGAACGATCTTACAACGAACAACGGGGCGATACCATGAGCCCTTTGCTTTTTTGCATCACACTTCTGCCTCTATCTCTCGCACTATGAAATTCTAATGGATACCTCTGTGGCGACACTAACCAGCGCGAGCATAAGGTCACGCATGTTTTTTATATGGCTTACCTGACGATCTATGCCTCTGGTAAAAGAAAACTTCAAACTGCTATAAATATCGTCAAGAATTACACAGGCGAGATTGGGATGGACTTTGGTTTGGACAAGTGTGCCAAAATTAATCTGAAGAAAGGAAAGATTACTGGCGTTCCCAAGGACGCTGTGCTTGTGGATATAAGTGTTATTAAACATCTTAATACTGGAGAGACCTATACATACCTGGGCGTGCCTTAAAGCCGCATTCAGGACATAAAATCAGTGAAGGAGTCTCTCCGAAGCAGATACAAGCATCTTCTTCGACAGATTTGGTCTTCCAATCTGTCGGCGTTGAACAAGTTATCTGCGACTAACATGCTTGCCGTCCCGGTGCTACTCTACTCGTTTGGGGTGGTTGAATGGACGAAGAACGAGCTTACGGTCCTTGATATCATCACATGTAAGATCATGCATATGCATAAAAGCTTGCATATCAAATCGTCTGTTCCGCGATTATACATCTCACGCCGTCAAGGCGGACGCGGACTTCTGAATCTCCATTGTCTTCATAACCGAATTGTTATAAGTACAGCTTAATTCGTTGCAAATGGCAGAGATCCTCTCCTAAAAATGGTTAGGAAACACGAGATAATTGACAAAGGAGCGTTCCTATACAAAGCCGCGGAGCAGGCGGCCGAGACCCTTGGCCTGAATTTTAACATCAGATGTGAGGAAAGTGCATAACTCCATCTAGATGCTTTACTTCTAAAAGCCGAAGTAAAGAAAGCAGGGGTAGAAAATTTCCGCCAACAGCTACTCGACAAGAAAATTCACGGAAACTTTCACAGAAATGTAGAAAAACAGTCTTTGTCGAAGGAGCAAACTTTCGCTTTCCTCAGATCAGCAGGGATTAATTCAGGTACGGAGGGTTTCATTTTCGCATGCCAGGACGGTGAGTACCTAGAACACTAGCTGGGTGTCTTAACCATGGGAGAACGACGTATATCTACAGTCATACTGCCGAACGCTCCAAGGGAGATAGAGTCAATTGTCCAAAACGAGAAGTGCTAAATTTTATGGAACTACGATTTTCGGACCGCAGTCTCCGTTGCATACTCTAGGCCTGGCATCGTTCTCCAAGACTTCAAGAAACGAACCATATTCGTGATCGAATTCTCGGCTCCGGCCGACAGTAACATCACTGTCAAGGAGAAGGAAAAGGAGGAGAGATAACAAGACCTTAAGGGAGCTGCAACGACTGTACCCAAAATATTCGGTTAAAGTAATTGTCCTTGTGATCGATGCTCTCGGAGGTGCAAAACTGTCACTGATTCGTAACCTTAAAGCAATACCCGCGTGCCAAAAATATGCCAAGGTACTTGCGAGATGGATGTAGAAAGCTGTCATCCTTGGGTCACTTGGTGTCCTCAAGACACGAGGGTTTCGCCGGCCTGTCGTCATAATTTCATCGTGCCAACCATCTCACGGTCGTGAGACGTGGCCATAAGTGTAATTTACCGCGGTTCTACTGGGAGCCGTTGTCATTTTTAAATGGCAGTTGCTCCCAGTGGGACCCTGCGGTAGTTGTTTAATAATATCCGGTTTCGGTTTCGATTTCTCTGGGATCGAACCGAAACACGTCCTCAGGTTGCGGATAGAGGGTGCCTATACCAAGGGCTTCTGCTGAATATGATTACAATAATTAATAAACAGTCGCGGAAAGTTTTCCAGGGATGGTCCCAAAGGAATTAACCCCTAAGCGGAGGCGTAACAACTGTACCGAAATCTGAATGCCCTTGGGTGAGGTGTCTCGAACGGTGACTCTGGGATACCGGGCGACCTCTCAGAGTATGCAACCTTATTCTTGCATGCGGGGCTGTACAAGGATGGACGAGCACATTTCCTAGATACTCGTGGGAACAACACTGATAATACCAAACATAGTTGTACTAAGTGCGGTTCAAAACAATCGAACGCACAGGGCTCCCGACAATGGGCCAGACAACAATGCTGACTACCCTAGAGTTGGGGGAGCCAATCAAGACGGATTCAATGCGATGGGACGACGGAATCTCGATACTTTTAGGTTGACGGATCGCCTTAATTACGACCTGCTACAGTGCTACAATACCAGTATGGCCCTTGAACGAGAAGGCTATATGGCACGACTGCATGCACTGTGGTCCGAGAAACACCCAGAGCTCTGGCACTTTTCGTATCAACGTCTGCGAAACCATGCCAAACAACTCCGGAAAAGGGGCTATGTAAGCGGAGCGCCCACTCTACCGCAGCCAGAACAAGCCGGCAATAGAGAAAGAGAGGCGACACTCAGACCAACCGCAAGCAGGCATCTAATAGAGGAAGAGCGATACTTCAGGACCCGGAGAAACATCAACATCCAGGTTTCTCTGAAGTCCAAAGATCTGGCTGAAGTGGATGACGAGCTTCGTGGAGATTTTTCCGAAGAATCTGACCTCTGGACTATCAATTGTAGTGTGTATAATGCAGCGAGAGCTTTGGCGGATGCAACCCGTAAAACAAAACCAATGGCTGATTATAAGACCAAAAGACGAATGCATAAACTCAGCACAAAGATAGGCTGGACAAGACAGTACGCGTCCCGCATTCAGGGTGTGATTAACTACATAACATCTGGCAGGAATTTCACCGCCATGGTTCGACAGTTCGCGCGCGAACTGCGGATCCGTCATCACACACTGTACAAGTCAAAGCTGCGGACCATCAGGCAGCACATTGTTGACAGAATACGGGTACTATCTGACGCTAGGAGAAGTCTGTCAACCATCCGCCCAAACGAGAGCAGGTTGAAGCATTTTGGAGAGAAGTCTATGAAGTCCAGCATCCACTAAAAGAAGACTCAGAGAACATAAATAGCTTCAAGGAGCTGTGTGATGCCCTCATAACACCTGAGAAGGAATGCCCATCCATCACTACCGAGGCGGCGAAAAGAGTATTAAGAGGCATGAAGAACTATTACGCTCCAGGACCATATGGTATCAAGACTTTCTGGTGGAAGAAGTTTCTCTCAACCCACCAGCATCTGGCCCGCATTTTCACCTCATATCTAAAGTCGGAAGAGCCTATCCTCGAGTGGCTGGTGGAAGGGCGGACAGTGCTCCTGTCAAAGATGGGAAACTTAGCTGACCCTAAGTGTTACAGGCCAATCACTTGTCAGAACACACTGTATAAGACACACGCTGTCTATCGATCGCCTGGATTGATTACCGGAAAGCTTTCGATTCAACCTCCCATAGACTTAGCATTTGTCTGTTCGAAAGCTGAAGGGTTCATCCGCACATCGTGAGGTGCATAGAGAGATTGATGCCACTTTGGAAAACAGGATTTACTATCTCATCTGGAAAACATCGAGTGACAACTAACAACGTCATCTTTGAGAGATGTATCTTTCTGGGCGACACCATAAGCCGTCTCCTCTTTTGCCTCACATTATTGCCATTATCTTTCTAACTTCGCCGTTCCGAAGGGTACTTTTGCGGAAAACGTGGAAATCAAAAGCATAAGGTCACTCATGCATTTTACATCGATGATCTTAAGATCTATGCTGAAAATAAAGAGCAACTAAATCTAGCTCTAGAGATTGTCAAAGAGTACACTCAAGAGATTGAAATGGAGCTTGGGTTATAAAAATGTGCCAAGGTTTATTTAAAGCGCGGAAAACTCAATGGCATCCCTGAAGATCCTGAGGTCGTCGACAGAAGCTCTATACGACACCTTGGAGCTGGAGAGACCTATACATACCTCGGCGTGCGACAGAGCCGCATTTAGGACGGAACATCTATTAAGGATACTCTCTGAAGCAGATACAAATGTCTCATCCAACGGATTTGGTCTTCCGAACTGTCATGTCGGCGAGGAACAAACTATCTGTAACGAACATGCTTGCCACCCCGATAGTACTCTATGCGTTTGGTGTGGTTCCATGGACGAAGGGCGAGCTCAGATCCCTCGATATTGGGTCACGAAACGTTATGCATATGAACAAAAGCATGCACCATAAGTCTTCCGTTCCGCGACTTTACATCTCACGCCATCAAGGTGGTCGCGGAATACTGAATCTTGAATGTCTTCACAACAGGATTATTCTGGGTACAGCACATGCATTCGCAAATGGACGAGACCCTCTTCTTAAAATGGTCAGAAAGCACGAAGAAGTGGGCGAAGGACCGTTTCTATACAAAGCAGCGGAGGAGGCTACTGAAACACTTGGCCTTGACTTCAATAGCAGGGGTGAGCAAAATGCATCAAATCTTATCCATCTCGAGTACTCACTCCTGAAGGCCCCGGTTAAGAAAGCACAGGAGGAAAACTTTCGCAAACAGCTCCTCGACAAGAGGAGGATTTCCACTTTAGCATACCGTCGCCACATTCTGAGCCAAGACATTCCCGATGATAGCTGCAGAGCGTGTCATGCACACCCTGAGCATCTAGGACACATACTACCTAGTTGTCCAGCTCATGCGGGAACGACGTACATCCAAAGGCACAATGCGGCACTAAGAGTACTTTACTACCATCTTTGTCACTTTTCCGACATTAGCCCTAATACCACTCCGCCGAACGCTCCTAGGGAAATAAAGTCTATTGTCGAAAAAGAGAAGTGCCGCATATACTTAAACTTCATATTCTCGACAATTTTTTCTGTTGCGCACTTGAGGCCTGACATAGTTCTCCTTGACTTTGAGAAACAAACCATGTTCGTTATCGAATTTTCGGCACCAGCTGACAAAAACGTCATAGCCAAGGAGGAAGAAAAGAAAGAGAGGTATAAAGATCTTATAAGGGAGTTGCGACGGTTATTCCCGGAATATTCTGTTGAGCTAATAATCTTAATCATCGGCGTTCTTGGAGGTGCCAAGGTTTCACTGGTTAAGAGCCCGAAAAGCATCCCTGCGTGCCAACAAAATGCTAAAATACTTGCGGCGAAAATGCAGAAATGGGTCGCTCCGTGTACTCAGGGTGCACGAGACTTTTGCCGGATCATCATATTGAGTTCGTCGCAGAGTGTGCAATTTTTCATGATGGCACCCCCTCCCGGTGAAATCCCGCGGTTGTCCTTATGACAAACTTTTAACTATATATATAGTGACCTCCAACATTTACCGGTTAACTAATTTATTATTCAATTACTCATGTAATTATTTATAAGCAATAATATTTAATAAAATTCGTGATAAAAGGGGCTTCAATGAGAGAAGAAGTAAGCAGACGCTTAAAATCAATCTTTTTACATAAAAATCCTATTTTATATTTTTCATCAATTATTATTATTATTATAGATTAGCAGTTCAAACTCGAAAGTTCATTGCCTCATCTACCCAAAACCGCCACACATCTC
>CAKNYM010048309.1:0-10685 GCA_932195095.1 Andricus curvator
AGTTGAATTTTCAACTAAACAAGAGGAATTTCGGACAAAAAATGGAATAGTTAAATTTTTAGTTGAAAAATTAATTTTTAACTAAAAAAGTAAATTTTCAACAAAATATTTAAATTTACGTCGAAAGAGACGAATCTCCAACAACAACAAAAAATTAATTAGAAGTTTAAAAAAATTAGTTTTCAACAAAAAAGTCAAATTTTCAGCCAAAAAAGATTTTTCAACAAAATAGTTGCATTTTCAAAGAAGAATATTATAAATTCCCGACGAAAAATGTAAAAGTTGATATTTAAAAAAAGGAAGAATTTTTCAACAGAATAGTTTATGAATTTTTAAACTAAAACGAAAATTTTTCAACAAAAAAAGTTGAATTTTCAAACAAGAAAGATTTTTTTTTAGTCAAGAATGAAAAAAATGTCAACCAAACAGTTGAATTTTCTACTAAACAGGAGGAATTTTGGACAAAAATAGAGTAGTTACATTTTTAGTTAAAAAATTAATTTTTAACTAAAAAAAATGAATTTTTAACGAAATATTTAAATTTACGACGAAAGAGGCGAATCTTCAACAACAAGAAAAAATGAATTAGAAGTTTAAAAAAATTAGTTTTCAACAAAAAAGTCAAATTTTTGACAAAAAAAGATTTTTTAACAAAATAGTTGAATTTTCAAACCCAAAAAGATGAATTTTTAACAACAAAATTAATTTTTAACCAAACAGTTGCATTAAAAACCAAATAGTTGAACTTCCAGTCAACAAAATAATTAAATTTTCTACCAAAAAATATGCATTTATGAAAATAGTTGAATTTTCAATCTGTTCGCATTTGCACGTGCATTTTCAACCAAATGATCGAAATTTTCAATCAAAAAAATTAAAATTCAACCAAAAACTGTAGAATTTTCAAGCTAAAAACGAAATTTTTAGAAGACAGTTGAATTTTCAACGAAAAAAGATTTTTTTGGAACCAAAAATTTAATTTTTTGAATTTTCAGTTTAAAAGCTTAATTTGGAAACAGAAATAATTTTAAAACTGTTGAATTTGATAAACAAAAGAATTTTCAACCAAATAGTTTAATTGTCTACCAATTAGTTGATTTTTCGACCAAAAAATACGAATTTTCAACAAAATTGTTGAATCCTCAATCAAAACAGATTAATTTTCAACCAAACAGTTGAATTTCCAAAAAAGATGAATTTTCAAGCAAAAAAAATTTGTGTTAGAAGACAAGTGAATTTTCAACCAGAAAACTTGAATCTTCAACAAAAAAAGTTCATTTTCGACCCAGAAAGATGACTTTTCTATCATAAATTATGAATTTTTTACAAAACGAATTTTTTTTAACAAAATTGTTGAATCCTCAAACATACAGATCAATTTTGACTCGAAAAAGATGAATTTTACACTCAATAGATGTATTTTCATCTGAAAAGATTTTTTTTGGAACCAAAAATGGAATATTCAAAATTTTCTGTTAAAAAAATAATTAAAGAAAAGAAGGAATTTTCAACCTGTTGAATTAAAACGAAAAAGATGAATTTGGAACAAAAAGTTGGTTTTTCAACGAAGAAAGATTTTTGAGTCAAGAAAGAAAAAATATTAACAAAATTGTTCAGTTTGCAAGCAAAAAAGACGAATTCAAAAAAAAAAATGTAACCCAATAGATGAATCTTCAACAACAAAAAAATGAATTTTTAACAACATAATCGCATTTTCAAGAAAATAGTTAAATTTTCAGTCAAACAGTTGAATTTTCAAATAAAAAAAATAGAATAAAAATATGAATGAATATGAATATGAACAAAAAAATATGAATTTTCAATGAAAAATGTAAAAGTTGACATATAAAAAAGACGAATTTCCAAAAAGATAGTTGAATCCTCGCCCAAAATGATAATTGTTCAACCAAACAGTTTCATTTTTAACAAACAAAAAAAGTTCAAATTTCTACCAAAAATTATGAATTTTGAAACTAAAAAGAATATTTTTCAATAAAAAAGTTGAAATTTCAACCAACAAGATTTTTCAGTAAAAAAAATCCACCAAATTTAAAAATTTTAAGCCAAAAAGACGAATTTTTTACAAAACGGAAGCATTTTAACCAAAAAGGATGAATTTTCAACAAAATTGTTGATTTTTCAAAAAAAAATTACATTTTCAACCAACTAATAAAATTTTCAACTATGAAAAATGAATTCACAACGAAAAATGTAATAGCTGATATTTTAACTAAAAAATATTTTAATTTTAAATTAACAATAGTTGAATTAATACAATAAAAACTAATTTTTAACAAAATAGTTGATTTCTTAACCAAAAAACGTTTTAGAGTCAAGAAAGAGAAAAATATCAACTAAATTTTTCATTTTTTAAGCCAAAAAGAGAAATTTTCAACAGAATAGTAGATTCAATAGTAGTTTTTTTTAATCAAAAATGATTTTTCAGTCGAGAAAGAAAAAAATTTCATGCAAATTGTTTAATTTTTAAACTGAAAAGAGAAACTTTTTACCCAACAGTTGAATTTTCAGCCCGAAAATAACAAATTTTTACAAAAGGGTAATTTGCAACCAAAAAAATAATTTTTCAAATAAAAATAAAATGATCCATCTTCAACTACAAAAAATAAATTAAAAAAAAAATAGTTCAATTTTTAAACAAGTAGTTGAATTTTCAACTAAAAAAAATTTTCCCAACGAAAAATGTAATAGTTAATATTCTAGCCAGCAAATATTTTTATTTTAAATCACAAATAGTTTAATTTATCCAAAAAATACAGCTTTTTAACAAAAATGTTGATTTATCAACGGAACTGTTGAATTTTCAAGTCAAAAAGATGAATTTTCTACAAAAAAGTTGAATTTTCAAATCAAAAATGTCAATTTTCAACAAAAAAGTAAACTTTCAACCAAAAAGATTATTTTTCAAATAAAATGATGAATCATCACCTACAAAAAATGAAAAAGGTGAATTTTCAATAAAAAATGTAATAGTTGATATTTCACAAAAAAAAAGAATTTTCAAGAAAAAATTACATTTTTAAGAAAATAGTTAAATTTTCAACCAAAAAGTTGAATTTTCAACAACAAAAAATTAATGTTTAACCAAACTCTTCACAATTACAACAAAAT
This sequence comes from Andricus curvator, assembly GCA_932195095.1. Lineage (NCBI taxonomy): Eukaryota > Metazoa > Arthropoda > Insecta > Hymenoptera > Cynipidae > Andricus > Andricus curvator. The sequence goes on from CAKNYM010048309.1 coordinate 3,130, forward strand.
TATTCCAAAATTCAAACAGTTACCAAAAAAGATCAAATTTATTCCAAAAATTAGAAATTTACGAAATAAAAAGAAGATTTTTCAACAAAACAATTGAATTTTCAACCAAGAGAGATTTTTCAGTCAAGAAAGAAAAAAGTCAACGAAATTCTAGAATTTTCTACCAAAAATGGAATAGTTGTATTTTCAGTTAAAATCCAGTAGTTGAATATTTAACCAAAAAAAGATGAATCCTCAACGAAAAATGTAATAGTTTATATTTCAAAAAAAAAATTTTTAAACTTATTGAAATTTCGAACAAAATAATAGAATTTTCAAATCGAAAATATCAATTTTCAACAAAAAAGTAAACTTTCAACCAAAAAGATTATTTTTCAAATAAAACGATGAATCGTCACCCACAAAAAATGAATTTTCAATAAAAAATGTAATAGTTGATATTTCACAAAAAAAAGAATTTTCAAGAAAATATGTACATTTTCCATCAAAGAGTTGAATTTTCAACAAAAAAATACAATTTAAAGAAAATATTTAAATTTTCAACCAAAAAGTAGAATTTTCAACAACAAAAAATTAATTTTTAAACAAACTCTTTAAAATTACAACCAAATACTTGAAGTTTGAAATAAAAAAATTTCAATCAGACAGTTGCCAAAATTCAAACAGTTACCAAAAAAGATCAAATTTCTTCCAAAAATTACGAATTTACAAAATAAAAATATTTTTCAATAAATCATTTGAATTTTCAACCAAGAGATTTTTCAGTCAAGAAAAAAAAAGTCAACGAAATTCTTGAATTTTCAATCAAAAATTGAATAGTTGTATTTTCAGTTAAAATCAATTAGTTGAATATTTAACCAAAAAAAGATGAATCCTCAATGAAAAATTTAATAGTTGATATTTCAAACAAAAACGATTTTAATTTTTAAAAAACGAATTTTTTTTAGGAAAACCGCTGAATTTTCAACAGAAAAGTTCTTTTTTAACCAAGTAGTTGAATTTACAACCAAAAAAGATTTTAATTTTGAATAAAAGACTTATTGAATTCTAAAAAGGACGAATTAAAAAAAACAATTTTCAACTATAAATAAATAAACAGAAATGATTATAATTTACAGGCTTTATTTATTTTTACACTGTTCCCTCTGATTATTTCTGAAAATATATTTCAAATATATTTGTTATTTAATTTGAAAAATTAGGTTTTAATTTCTCAAAAATAAAAGTTCCTTCTCCAATTGCCTAAAAGTTAAATTAAAAAAAAAGTATATTTAAAAAAATGATAAGACGTTCCAAAAAAAAAACTAAAAACTGAAATGTTTCAGCGACAAAAGAATTGTGTTTCAAAAGAAGATAAGCTTCCTCAAGAAACTTGTCAATATTGGATTTCGAGCTTCTGTTTGTAAAAAGAAGAACACGTGGTAAACAAATATCGAGGTATTTACGGAAAAAAGACATAAAAATTAAATATTCAAATGTGAAGCAACATAGTGACGAGCATATTTTTAAATTTTCGTTCATCAAAAAAAAAAAAAAACAAAAAAAAAAACAATAGTTCCCCTCTTCACTTTTGGGGTTCTTCAATATTTAGCCACTAGTTTTTCAGGGTTGCTACAGAAATTTAGTTTTCAAAATTCAATTACTTTTCCATTTCCAAGTCTTTTTTTTTAATTTTAGGTCTACTTTTCTTCGAATTCTTATTTTTTCGAATTATTTCAACATAATTATTATTTCAATTAAATTTAATTAATTTAAAACGTAATTTATTTTATTTATTATTACCTAATAAGAAAATCCAACTACTCTTGATTGAAAGTTCCTTTTTTTTGGTTCAAAGTCTACCATTATATTTTTCGTTCGTAATTCATCTCGTTTGGTTAAAAATTCTATTTGGTTGAAAAATAATTTATTTTGTTGAAAATGCAACTATTTTGTTAATAAATCATCTATTTTGTTAACAATTCAACTATTTGTTTGAAAATTCATGTATTTGGTTGAAAATTCGTCTTTATTTGGGAAAAATTATTCTTCTCTCTTGAAATTTTATCTTTTTGGTGAAAAATTCGTTATTTTTTTAATTGAACATTAACTTTTTTTAGTTTAAATTTAACTGTTTAATTTTTTTTTTAATTTATATTTTTCATTGGAAAATTTAACTATTTGGTTGAAAATACATTATTTTGTTAAAAATTTGTCTTTTTTGGTTGAAAATTCATCTACTTGATTGAAAATTAATGTATTTTGTTGAAAATTTAACTTTTTTGGTCGAAAATCAATTTTCTGGCAAGAAAATTCATACTTTTAGTTAAAAATTAAACTACTTTGGTGAAAAATTGAACTATGTTGATGAAAATTTGATTTTTTGTTGGTTGATAATTTTTTGAACTGAAAATTTAACTATTCCTTTTTTTATTGTAAATTTATTTTTCTAGTAAAAAAATTAAGTATTTGGTTATAAATTCAATAATCTTTTTGGTAGAAAATTAATCTTCTGGGTTGAAAATTCATCTTTTTAGTTAAAAATTCATCTCTTTGGTTGGAAATTTACCTATTTTTTGAAAATTCAACTATTTGGTTGAAAATTCATGTATTTTGTTAAAAATTATTCTTTTTGTAGAAAATTAATCTTCTTGGTTAAAAATTCAACTACTTAGTTGAAAGTTGAACTACTTTTTAAAAAATTCTTTATTTTTTTCATTGAAAATTAATTTTTCTAATTGTAAATTTAACTGTTCAATTTCTTATTGTCAATTTATATTTTTCATTGGAAAATTTAACTATTTTGTTGAAAATACATTATTTTGTTAAAAATTCGTCTTTTTTGGTTGAAAATTCATCTACTTGATTGAAAATTAATGTATTTTGTTGAAAATTTAACTTTTTTGGTCGAAAATCAATTTTCTGGCAAGAAAATTCATACTTTTAGTTAAAAATTAAACTACTTTGGTGAAAAATTGAACTATGTTGATGAAAATTTGATTTTTTGTTGGTTGATAATTTTTTGAACTGAAAATTTAACTATTCCTTTTTTTATTGTAAATTTATTTTTCTAGTAAAAAAATTAAGTATTTGGTTATAAATTCAATAATCTTTTTGGTAGAAAATTAATCTTCTGGGTTGAAAATTCATCTTTTTAGTTAAAAATTCATCTCTTTGGTTGGAAATTTACCTATTTTTTGAAAATTCAACTATTTGGTTGAAAATTCATGTATTTTGTTAAAAATTATTCTTTTTGTAGAAAATTAATCTTCTTGGTTAAAAATTCAACTACTTAGTTGAAAGTTGAACTACTTTTTAAAAAATTCTTTATTTTTTTCATTGAAAATTAATTTTTCTAATTGTAAATTTAACTGTTCAATTTCTTATTGTCAATTTATATTTTTCATTGGAAAATTTAACTATTTTGTTGAAAATACATTATTTTGTTAAAAATTCGTCTTTTTTGGTTGAAAATTAATCTATTTGGTTGAAAAATAAAATATTTTTGTTGAAAATTTGATTTTTTTTTTTGGTTGATACTTAATTTTTTTAACTGAAAATTTAACTTTTCCTTTTTTTATTGTAAATTTATGTTTTTAGAAAAAAATTTAAGTAATTGGTAATAAATTCAATTATTTGTGTGAAACTTCATGTATTTGATTAAAAAATCGTCTTTTTTGGTAGAAAATTAATCTTCTGGGTTGAAAATTCATCCTTTTAGTTGAAAATTCATCTCTTTGGTTGAAAATTTACCTATTTTGTTGAAAATTCGACTATTTGGTTGAAAATTCATGTATTTTGTTAAAAATTATTTTTTTGTAGAAAATTAATCTTCTTAATTGAAAATTCAACTACTTAGTTGACAGTTGAACTACTTTTTGAAAAATTCTGTTTTTGGTTGCAGATGCATCATTTTAATTGAAAAATTCATCTCTTTTATTGAAAATTCAACTATGATGTTGAAAATTCTTTTTTTTTACAAAAAAAAAAACAACTAATTTTGTCAACTCAAAATGTAACTATTCTATTTTTGGTTGAAAATTTATCTGTTTTAGTTAAAAAATCAATTATTTGTTTGAAAATTCATGTATTTTGTTGAAAATTCATATTGTTCGTTAGAAAATTAATGTTCTTGGTTAAAAATTCATGTTTTTGTTAAAAAATTTAACTATTTGGTTAAAAATTCATCAATTTTGTTAAAAATGAAACAATTTTGTTGAAAAATATCCTTTTTGGTTTAGAAGTCAATTGTTTTGTTGAAAATTGTTCTTTTTGGTTAAAAATGCAATTGTGTGGTTGAAAATTAATCTGGTTTGGTTCAGGACTCAACTGTTTTGTTGGAAATTCTACTTTTGGAAAAATCGCCTCTTTGTTTTTAAAATTCATCATTTTTGGTAGAAATTTGATCATTTTTAGTTAAAAATGAAACTGTTTCGGTGTAAATTAATGTGTTTTTAGTGAAAATTTAACTAGTTTGCTGAAAATTTGAAATATTTTTGTGTAGAAGTATTAACTATTACATTTTTTGTTGAGAATTCATCTTTATGGGTTGAAAATTCAACTACCTGCTTGAAATTTGAACTACTTAGTTGAAAATTTTTTTTTTTGGTCGAAGATTCATCATTTAAGTTGAAAATTCATATTTTCGTGTTGAAAATTTAACTAGTTTGTAGAAAATTTTATCTTTTAGGTTTGAAATTTCAAAAATTTGATGAAATTTAAATTTTTTGTGGAAAATGCAATATTTTGTGGAAAATTAAACTATTTTTATGAAAATTTATCTATTTGGAACGAAATCTAATTATTTTGTAGAAAATTAGATTTTTTGTTCAAAATTCATCTTTTAGGTTGAAAATTCATCTTTTTGAATGACAATTCAACTATTTTGTTAAAAAAAATCGTTTTTTTTTTCGTTTAATTCCACTGGTAGAAAATTCGAAATTGAAATTGAATTTTTTTAACCAAAAATTCAACTATTCTATTTTTGACTGAAAATTCAGCTACTTAGTTGAAAGTTGAACTACTTTATTAAAAATTAATTTCTTTGGTTGGAAAAAAATTAATTTTTTGGATGAAGATTCATCATTTCGGTTGCAAATGCATTTTTTTGCATTTTGTTTATTATTAGTTTATTTCAACTGGTTGTGAAAATTCGTTTTTTGGTAGTGAAAAATCCATGTTTTTGGTTAAAAAATTAACTATTTGATTGAAAATTCATGTATTTGGTTAAAAATTCGCCTTTATTTGGGAAAAATTATTCTTCTCTCTTGAAATTTTATCTTTTTGGTAAAAAATTCGTTATTTTTTTATTGAAAATTAATTTTTTTAAGTGTAAATTTAACTGTTTAATTTTTATTGTAAATATATATTTTTCATTGGAAAATTTAACTATTTGGTTGAAAATAGATTATATTGTTAAAAATTTGTCGCTTTTCGTTGAAAATTCAAATATTTTGAAAAATCTTCGTTTTTTGGTCGGAAGTTCATTTTTAACTAAAAAAGTTACCTATGCCAGTTAAAAATTCATAATTTTAATTGAAAATTCATCTCTTTTGTCGAAAATTTCACTATGATGTTGAAAATTCTTTTTTTTTTACAAAAAAAAAAAATAATTTTTTCAACTCAAAATGTAACTATTCTATTTTTGGCTGAAAATTTATCTTTTTTAGTTAACAAATCGATTATTTGTTTAAAAATTCAGTTATTTTGTTTAAAAGTCAATTCTTTTGTTGAAAGTGGTTCTTTTTAGTTAAAAATGCAACTGTTTCGGTAAAAATTAATTTGTTTTTGGTGAAAATTCAATTAGTTTGCTGAAAAATTCGTCCTTTTTGGTTGAATTTAATTGTTTTTTTTTCTTTATTTCAAATTGAAATATTTTTCTGTAAAATTATGAGAAATTCAACTACCTGCTTGAAATTTGAACTACTTTCTTGAAAATTAATTTTTTTTGGTCGAAGATTTATCATTTAAGTTGAAAATTCATATTTTCGTATTGAAAATTGAACTGTTTTGTAGAAAATTTCATCTTTTAGGTTTGAAATTTCAACAATTTGATTCAAATTTAAATTTGTTGTGGAAAATGCATACTTTTAGTTAAAAATTCAAACAGTTGGTTAAAAATGAAACTATTTTTATGAAAATTTAACTATTTGGAACAAAATCTAACTATTTTGTAGAAAATTATATTTTTTGTTGAAAATTAATCTTTTCGGTTGAAAATTTAACTATTTTGTTAAAAAATCGTTTTTTTTTGTTTAATTCCACTGGTTGAAAATTCGTCTTTTGGTAAAAAAAGTCGTATTTCGACTGTCTTATAAAAACTTTGTGTTGTCGGCTTGAAAATAAAAAAATATTGGATGAAAATTTATATATTTTTTTTTTAGTTGAAAATTTCTCTTTTTTTATTGAAAATTTAACCATTTTGTTGAAAATTATTTATTTTTTTTTTGTTGAAATTATATTTTTTGTACCAAAAATTTAACTATTCCATTTTTGGTTGAAGATTTATATATAGTATTTTCAGTTCATAATTCATCTTTTCAATTGAAAATTTAACTTTTTTTTTTTAAATTAGTTCTTTTTTTGGTTGAAATTTAATTTTTTTAACCAAAAATTTAGATATTCTATTTTTGGTTGAAAATTTATATATATTATTTTCAGTTCAAAATTCATCTTTTCAATTGAAAATTTAACTATTTTGTTGAAAATTAGTTCTTTTTTTGGTTGAAATTTAATTTTTTTAACCAAAAATTTAGCTATTCTATTTTCGACTGAAAATTCAGCCACTTGGTTGAAAGTTGAACTACTTTATTAGAAATTTATTTCTTTGGATGAAAGAAAATCAATTTTTTGGGCGAAGATTCATCATTTCGGTTGCAAATGCATTTTTCGCATTTTGTTTATTTTTCATTTAATTTAATTGGTGTGAAAATTCTTTTTTTGATAGTCTAAAATCCATCTTTTTGTTTAAAAAATTAACTATTTTGTTGAAAATTTGTTTCTTGTTTGTTCAAAATTAAATTTTTTGCCGAAATGAACTATTTCGTTTTGGTTGAAGATGTACACTTTACAAGTTGAAAATTCAACGATTTGGTAGAAAATTCATGTATTTTGATGAAAATTCGTCTGTTGGGTTAAAAAATTAATCTGTTGAACATTCGTGTTTTTTGGTATAAATTTAATTTTTTTTTTTTAAATTCTCAGTTAAAAATTAAAATCTTTTTGGTTGAACTATCAGAAATTATACTTTTCTTAGAGAATTCATCTTTTTTGTTTGAAAATTCAACCAACTGGTTGAAAGTTGAGCTAATTTGTTAAAAATCAATTTTTTTATGAAGATTCATAATTTTAGTTGATAATTCATCTTCAAAGAGGAAAATTTAACCAGTTTTTTTTCCTAACTGAAAATATAACTATGTCATTTTTGGTAGACAATTTATATTTTTGATTGAAAATTGATCTTTTCTATTTAAAAATTCAACTATTTGATTGAAAATTAATTGATTTTGTTGAGGATTCATCTCTTTGGTTAAAAATTGAGTTATTTTGTTTAAAAATTCGTTCCTTTTTTGGTTGAA
>CAKNYM010048309.1:12464-30378 GCA_932195095.1 Andricus curvator
AAAAAAAAATCAAATGCATTTTTGGACCACCCTAATGCGGAACCTCTAAATATATTTTTCTCCAAAACAAGACGCATTTTTTTTCTAAATTCGAACAAATTTGCGGGCGATATACATATAACTTAAAAAAAATCCAATGCATTTTTGAACCTGCCAAATGCTGAATTCAACACAAATTTTTGGACGTTAGTCATGAAAATTAAAACAAAATCCAACCATTTAACAATGGTTGCGTCAAATTCCAAGTCTTTTATTGTTGTTTTGATATAACAATATAAGTCGCTTTTTTCTAGGTATGATAATAATTAGGGTGATTTTTTTTTGGCTTATTTTTTTAATTTAACTTGGCACCCCTACAAATTGTTCCTTTTACCGAGAGAATAACCTCTGATTTGTTTCAGAATTTTAAAAAAATAATTAGAGGTCGCTCAAGGCCATTTTAGAGCAAAAATGCTTATTCCTAATTATTCCTAATTACATTGATTATTCATTTCTGGCGCATATGAATTGTGTTCTTTACAATTCAATATTGCACTCAGGTTTTTACAATAACATTCCAAGGTCGCTCAAGGTCATTTTCTTAATAAAATGTTGATTCAATTAAATTTTCTCTAGTTTTTTTTATAGAGAAGCAGTGTCAATTTATTCATTTCGGCAAAAAAAATTAGTCAAGTCGTTTGATAAATGTTTTTTATATTATGTGAAGGACATTCAAGGTCATTTCACAAAAAATGATCTTTTTGTAAATCGTGATAATGAAAAAACAGTGCTAACACTTGCATACTAGATGTGGTTTATCGCCAACTAACTTTTCCGCTTTCTTTTATAAAAGGTGAAAAAACCCCTTCTTCTGCACTTATGATAATTAATTCTTTGAAATTACAATTTGAAAACGAAGCTTGATCATATATTAATAAATCTGCGATATCCTACTGTTTTTAGCATTTTCTATTTTTAATTTGAAGCAAAATTTAAAAAAAATAATTACCATGAAAAATAAAAAAAATTTGAATCACCATTTTTCGCAAAATGACCTTGAATGACCCCAAAGAAATATTACACGCAGTTATTAAATCTTTTGAATAATTTTTTTTTGCAATGAATAAATTGACACTGTTTCTCAAAAAATAACTAGAGAAAATTTAATTTAATTAGCATTTTATTAAGAGAATGACCTTGAGCCACCTTTGAATGTCATTATAAAAGTCTGAAAGAAATCTGAGTGCAATATTGACTTGTAAAGAACAAAACTCATACCACATCTAAATTGCAACTGTTAGCACTGTTTTTTCATTATTACAATTTACAAAAAGCTCATTATTTGCGAAATGAACTTGAATGTCCTTCAAACAATATGGCAAACATTTATCAAACAAGTTGACTAATTTTTTTTGCCGAAATGAATAAATTGACACTGGTTCACTATAAAAAAAAATTTGAGAAAATTTCATTGAATCAACATTTTATTAAGAAAATGACTTTGAGACACCTTTGAATGTCATTGTGAAAGTCTGAAAAGAATCTGAGTGCAATATTGCCTTGTAAAGAACAAAATTTATACGCGTCAGCAATGAATAATAAATAAATAACGTCAATTTAATTAGGAATGGCCATTTTTGCCCTAAACTGACCTTGAACGACCTTTGAATGTTATTGAAAAAATCTGAGTGCAATATTGAATTGTGAAAGAACGCAATTCATACGCGCCAGCAATGAATAATCAATAAATAGCGTCAATTTAATTAGGAATGAGCATTTTTGCCCTAAAATGACCTTGAATGACCTCTAAATATTTTTTTTAATTCCTGAACAAATTAGAGGTCATTTTCTCGGAAAACGGAACAATTGGTAGGGATGCAAAGCTGAATTAAAAAAAAAAAGCCAAAACAAAATCACCCTAATAATAATCCTAAAAAAAGTTTTGAATATCGGGAGATTCGATTAAAGATTAATTCCTAAATATATCGCGCCATTTTTAAATTTGAAAACCTTCGTAATTTGACTCGCGTGGTTTGCACAGCTGTGTTGTGATTCGGTGTTGGTGAAAGATCGACATCGAGTGCCGGCCGAGCGATCTCAACAAAATCGCCGATCCTTCGTATGAAAACAGGTAACCTAGGAATAATATTAGGTATTTCAAGTTGTAACATCAGCTGGCAATATGTCTGCTCGCCGAGGGCCAAGTAATAATACCAGTTGCGTCGGACGAAACCTTATTTTTCTAATAGCTAGGAAAAACATTATTTTTCAAAGGCTATTCAATTAAATAATAAAATATTTAAAAAAAGATCGATTTTATTATTTATTATTGTATTATTGTTTGACCCTCAGCGTGCAGACATCTTGGATTTCTTCTATCCAACCTGAAATACTTAATCAGTGTTTTTGTTGCCAGTTTTTTATTCGAACTGACAGTAAAAATATTATTGGTTTCTTTTCGGGTTTACTTTTATTCAGTTCAAACGTTTGCATACACTTTTTTTTAGAAAAAACGACCAAAGTTATAGGTTAGGTCAGACGAAATTTTGACATCCAGATACTTTTACTGATACTCTAAAATAAATGCTTCTAGCCAAAAAATGTTTCTGATTAATTATTTTTATTGTTTTCATTAAATTTACACATACATAAATAATAATAATGTTCCATGGTTATATAGTTTAAAGAAGTTTAATATCACTGGCGAAAGTATCGGATAGGAATTCCTTCCCTGCTGGAAGGAAAAAGATAGAGATCCTATCCTTTTGAATCATTTTGAATCTTTATGATCGAAATAGATAGAGAAAATGTATCCCATTTTATCTCTTTGTCAATCTAAATTCGCGTCTATCTTTTTCAATCCTCTCTTTTCTATCTCATCCTATACTTTATCTATCCACGTCAATCTTTTTCTATCTCTTTATCAATCTAAACTCCAGTTTTAGATTTTCCCTATCTCTTCTTATCCTCGATATATCCGTGTCAATCTTTTTCTATCTTTTTGTCTAAATAAATTCACGTCTTTCTTTTCCAATCTCCTTTTCTCTATCTCATCCTATCCTCCTTCTATCAACGTCAATATTCTTTTATCACTTAATCAATCTAAACTCCCTTTATCTTTTTCAATCTCCGTTTCCCTATCTCTTCTTATCCTCGATTCATCCGCGTCAATCTTTTGCTATCTTTTTGTCTAAATAAATTCACGTCTTTCTTTTCCAATCTCCTTTTCTCTATCTCATCCTATCCTGCTTCTATCAACGTCAATATTTTTCTATCTCTCTATCAATCTAAACTCCAGTTATCTTTTTCAATCTCCTTTTCCCTATCTCTTCATATCCTCGATCTATCCGTGTCAATCTTTTTCTATCTTTTTGTCTAAATAAATTCAAGTCTTTCATTCCCAATCTCCTTTTCTCTATCTCATCCTATCCTGCTTCTATCAACGTCAATATTTTTCTATCTTTCTATCAATCTAAACTACCGTTATATTTTTCAATCTCCTTTTTCCTATCTAGAGAAAAGATAGAGAAAAGGGTATTGAAAAAGATAGACGTGAATTTATATCGTAAAATAGATAGAGAAAGATAGACGTTGATAGATGTATGATACAGTGAGATAGGGAAGATGAATTGAGGAAGATAGATGGAAATTTAGATTAATTCAGAGATAGAAAAATATTGACGTGGATAGATAAAGGATAGGATGAGATAGAGAAGAGGGTATGGAAGGAGATAGCCATGAATTCAGATTGAAAAATAGATAGAAAAAGATTGACGTTGATAGATGTATGATACAATGAGATAGGAAAGAGGAGATTGAAAAATATGGATGGAAATTTAGATTAATTTAGGGATAGAAAAATATTGACATGGATAGGTAAAGGATAAGATGAGATAGAGAAGAGCGTATTGAAAAAGATAGACGTGAATTCAGATTGCAAAATAGATAGAAAAAGATAGACGTTGATAGATGTATGATACAATAAAATAGGGAAAAGGATATTGAAAAATATAGACGTGAATTTAGATTGACAAATGGATAGAAAAAGATTGAGGTGGGTAGACAAAGGAAAATGTGAGACAGAGAAGAGGGTATTGTAAAAAAAGAACGTGAATTTATATTGAAAAATAGATAGAAAAAGATTGACGTTGATAGATGTGTGATACAATGAGATAGGGAAGAGTGAATTTATATAGACAAAAAGATAGAAAAAATTGACGCTGATAGATCAAAGATAAGAAGAGATAGGGAAAATGAGATTGAAAAAGATAAAAGTAGTTTAAATGGATAGAGAGATAGAGAAAGATTGACGTTGATAGAAGTAGGATAGGATGAGATAGAGAAAAGGAGATTGGAAAAGAAAGACGTGAATTTATAAAGACAAAAAGATAGAAAAAGATTGACGCTGATAGATCGACGATAAGAAGAGATAGGGAAAAGGAGATTGAAAAAGATAAAGGGAGTTTAGATTGATTGAGAGATAACAAAATATTGACGTTGATAGAAGGAGGATAGGATGAGATAGAGAAAAGAAGATTGGAAAAGAAAGACGTGAATTTATATAGACAAAAAGATAGAAAAAGATTGACGCGTATAGATAGATGAGGGATAGAAAGAGATAAGAGTCCTCGGTCACGAAGGATACAGAAAGAGATTGAAATTAGTAATAGATAGACTAAGGGATAGAAAAAGATAAGTCTTCGGTCACAAAGAATAGAGAAAGAGATTGAAAAAGATTAAAATTCGTGATAGATAGACTAAGGGATAGAAAAAGATAAGAGTCTTCGGTCACGAAAGATAAAGAAAGTTATTGAAAAAGATTAAAATTCGTAATAGATAGATAGACTAAGGGATAGAAAAAGATGAGAGGCCTCGGTCACGAAGGATAGAGAAAGAGATTGGAAAAGATTGGAATTCGTAATGGATAGATAAACTAATGGATAGAAAAAGATAAGAGTCCTTCGTGATGAAGGATAGAGAAAAAGATAGAAAGTTATTGAGATTAGGGATAAGAAAAGATAGCGTTTTAGGGATGCAAAGTGACCCATTGAGAGAGATAGAATAGTTATATCTTTTCCTATCCACAAATTTCTATCTTTTTCAATCTTTTTCAATCTTTTTCAATCTTTTTACTTCCAGCAGGGTTCCGAACCAACCTGAAATCATCCGAATCATTCCGGAATCTGTATTCGAACCAATTCGAAAAAATTTCTACATTTCGTTCGATCCAAATCCGTCAAAAATTAATCCGACTCAATCAGATTCAATCCGAACTTCCAATCCGAATAAATCCGAACCAAATTTTCAATCCGAATGAATCCGAACTTGGATTGACTTAAAACGATGTTCAAACCGAATGAATCCACAATACGAACTCGGATTCATTCGGATTGAAACTTTGGTTCGGATTGGTTCGTTTTGGAGTTCGGATTGAACCGGATTGAGTCGGATTAATTTTTAAACGATTTGGGTCAAACGAAATGTAGAACTTTTTTCAGATTGGTTCGAATTGACTCGGAATGATTCGGATTGGTTCGGAAGGAATTCCTATCCGATACTTGCGCCAGGGATAATATTATCAAGATTTTTTCCGACAAAAAGTATTGATCTATTTCTGATAACCGGGAATGCTTTTTATTCTGAGTTTCCAATTTTTCTGCGGTTGAAAATTTACGTGAGTGTTTTTGTTTGAAAATTAAAAACCTTGGTGAAAAATTAATCCACTTTATAGAAAACTCAAGAATTTTGTTAGTCATTTTTTTGTTTTGGTTGAAAATTTAATTGTTGTGTTGAAAATTCAACTATTTTGTTGAAAATTATTTTTTGAGTTCAAAATTCATTTTTCTGGTTGAAATTTTAGTTTTTTTGCTTGAAAATTTAAATATTTTGTTGAAAATGTCATTTTCATTTAAAAATTAGTTTCTTTATCTGAAAATTTAACTATAGTATTTCTAATTGTAAGTGTATCTTTTTTTATTTGATAAATTTGTTTGTATTAATTGTATTTATTTGTACTTGTTTAAAATTTCGTCTTCATTTGGAGAAAATTAATTTTCTCTCTTGAAATTTTATCATTTTGGTTGAAAATTAATTTTTTTTAACTAAAACTTTAACCGTTCTTTTTTTCATTGTAAATTTACATTTTTTAATGGACAATTTAACTATTGGTTTGAAAATTCATATTTTTTGTTACAAGCTTGTCTTTTTTGGTAGAAAATTTATCTACTTGGTTGAAAATTGAAATTCTTGGTTAACTATTCCAGTTGTAGATTCATAATTTTAGTTGAAAATTCACATTTTTGGTTGAAAATGAAAAAATGTTGTTGTAATGTTTCCCTTTTGGTTGAAAAGTCAACTGTTTAATTGAAAATTTTTTTTGGATTGAAAATGGAACAATTTTGGTTCAAAATTTAATGTATTTTGTTAAAAATGTGACTTTTTTGTAAAAAATTGATCTTCTCGCTTGAAAATTCATCTTTTTGGTCGAAAATTTGTCTCTTTCGATAAAAAATTAATTTTCTGGGCTGAAAATTCAACAATTGGTAAAAATTAATCCTTTTTGGTTGAAAATTCATGTATTTTGTTGAAAAAATCATCTTTTTTCGTAGAAAAAAAATCTTCTTCGTTGAAAATTTATGTTTTATGGTTGAAAATTCAATTATTGTGTTGAAAATTCAACTATTTCGGTAGAAAATTCATTTCTTTGATTGAAAATTTAACTATACTGTCGAAAAAAAAAATTTTTTTAGTTGGAAATTATTTTTGAACTGAAAATTCGACTATTGCATTTTTAGTTGAAAATTTATCTTTTTCAGTTAAAAATTCAACTATCTGTTTGAAATTTGAACTACTTTGTTAAAAATTCATTATTGTTTGGTTGAAAATTCATCTTTTTGCTTGAAAACTGAACTATTTTGTTGAAAATTCAACTATTTATTTGAATATTTATTTATTTTCTTTAAAATCCGTTTTTTAGTTGAAAATTAATTTTTTATCTAACAATATAACTATTCCATTTTTCATTATAAATTTATCTTTTTTAGTTTAAAATGTAACTATTTAACTGAAAATTCATGTAGTTTGTTAAAAAAATTAATTTTTAGTAGAAAATTAATCTTCTCAACCGAAAATTCATCTTTTTTAGTTTAAAATTCAACTTTTTAACTAAAAAATCATCTCTTTGGTTTCAAATTTTACTATTTTGAAGAAAAAAAAATTTTTTAGTTGAAAAACTAATTTATTTAACTGAAAATTTTAATTTTCCATTTTTTATTGTGAATCTATCTTTTTAATTGAAAATTCAACTATTTGATTAAAAATTCGGGTTTTTCGTTAGAAAATTAATTTTTTTGGTTGAAAATTCAACTGTTTTGAACAAATTTGTCTCTTTGGTAGAAAATTAATCTTCTTGGTTGAAAATTCAACTATTTGGTTGAAAGTTGAACTATCTTTCTTAAAAATGCAGTTTTTGGTTGCAGATGGATCATTTTAGTTAAAAATTCATCTCTTTAGTTTAAAATTGAACTATTTTGTCGAAAATTCTTCTTTTTTTTTTGTTGAAAAACTAATTTTTTTAACTGAAAATTTAACTATTCCATTTTTTATTGGGCATCTATCGTTTTTAGTTGAAATTTCAACTATTTGGTTGAAAATTCATGTATTTTGTTGAATATTCGTATTTTTTATTAGAAAATTAATTTTATTTGTTAAAAATTCACGTTTTTGGTTGAAAATGAAAAAAAGTCGTTAAAAACTATCCGCATTGGTTGAAAAGTCTACTGTTTTGTTGAAAATTTGTCTTTTTGGTTGAAAATGGAACTATTTTGGTGCAAAATTTAACGTATGTTGTTAAAAATTTGTCTTTTTGGTACAAAATTATTCTTCTCGCTTAAAAATTCTTCTTTTTGGTGAAAAATTTACCTATTTTGTTGAAAATTCATGTATTTGATTGAAAATTTATATTTATTTAGAGAAAATTAATCTTCTCTCTTGAAATTTTATCTTTTTGGTTCAAAATTCGTCATTTCTTTGTTGAAAATTATTTTTTTTAACTGAACATTTAATTGTTCAACTTTTTATTGTAAATTTATATTTTTAATGGAAAATTCAACTATTTAATTCAAAATTAATGTATTTTGTTTAAAATTCGTATTTTTCGTTAGAAAATTAAGTTTCTTGGTTGAAAATTCAAGTTTTTAGTTGAAAATTCAACTATTTGGTTCAGAATTCATGCATTTTGTTGAAAATTCATGTATTTTTTTGAAAATTCGTATTTTTCGTTAGAAAATTAATCTGTTTGTTGTAAAATTTAACTATTTTGTTGAAAATACTTTTTTAGTTGAAAAACTAATTTTTTAAACTGAAAATTTAACTATTCTATTTTTGGTTGGAAATGTATCTTTTTGAGTTAAAAAATTGAGTTTTAAATAAGAAGTAATTTTTCTTCGAAGATACTTGAATTTTTAAGAAAATAGTTGAATTTTTAACCAAAAAGAATGACTTTTTAACAAAATTATTGAATCTTCTACCAAATAGTTGCATTTTTATCCAAGAAGAGTGAAATTTCTACTAAAACAGATGAATTTTCAAATCAAAAAATAAAATTTAAAAAAAATTTGAATTCCCATCCAAAAAATATTTTAGTTTTACTATTCAACATTAAAATATGAGTTTTAAAGAAGAAGTCAATTTTCTACGAAGATACTTATTTTTTAACCCAAAAAGACGAATTTTCAACAAAACATTTGCATTTTCAAACAAAAAGGATGACTTTTTAACAAAATTGTTGCATTTGAAAAAAAAATTGCATTTTTATCCAAGAAAGATGTAATTTCTATTAAAACAGATGAATTTTTAAATTAAAAAGACAAATTAACAACAAAAAAACGCTAAAATATGAATTTTAAATAAAAACTAAGTTTTCTACGAAGATACTTGAATTTTCAACCAAAATGGATGACTTTAAAACCAAATTGTTGAATTTTCAACCAAACAGTTGCATTTTTATCCAAGAAAGATGCAACTTCTGCTAAAGCAGATGAATTTTTAAATCAAAAAGATAAATTAAAACAAAAATTGAAATTTTCATCCAAAAAGGATGACTTTTTAACAAAATTGTTGAATTAAAAAAAAATGCTTTTTTATCAAAGAAAGATGTAATTTCTACTAAAATAGATGAATTTTTAAATTAAAAAGAAAATTATTAACAAAAAAAAACACTCAGATATGAATTTCAAATAAAAAGTAAGTTTTCTACGAAAATACTTGAATTTTTAACCAAAATGGATGACTTTTTAACCAAATTGTTGAATTTTCAACCAAAAAGTTGAATTTTTATCCAAGGGAGATGCAATTTCTGCTAAAACAGATGAATTTCTAAATCAAAAAGACAAATTTAAAAAAAAAATTGAATTTTCATCCAAAAAAGATTTCAGTTTTGACTTTTCAACATCAAAATATGAATTTTAATCGCTGAATAAAAAAAAAATGCTTTTTATCCAAAAAAGATGTAATTTCTACTAAAATAGATAAATTTTTTAATTAAAAATACGAATTAAAAAAAAACCGCTTAAATATGAATTTTAAATAAAAAGTAAGTTTTCTACGAAGATACTTGAATTTTCAAATAAAATTGGATTTATATCCGAGAAAGATGTAACTTGTACTAAAATAGATGAATTTTTGAATTAAAAAGACAAATTAACACAAAAAAACGCTCAAATATAAATTTCAAATAAAAAGTCAGTTTTCTACGGAAATAGTTGAATTTTCAACCAAAATGGATGACTTTTTAACCAAATTGTTGAATTTTCGACCAAAAAGTTGCATTTTTATCCAAGAAAGATGCAATTTCTGCTAAAACAGATGAATTTTTAAATCAAAAAGACAAATTTAAAAAAAAATAATAATAATGTTTGAATTTTCATCCAAAAAAGATGTCAGTTTGACTTTTCAATATCAAAATATGAATTTTAATCAAGCAGTAAATTTTCTAGGAAAATAGTTTAATTTCCGACATCAAAATATGAGTTTCAAACAAGAAGTAAATTTTCTACGAAAATAGTTGAATTTTCAACCAAAAAGAATGACTTTTTAACAAAATTGTTGAATTTTCGACGAAAAATTTGCATTTTTATTAAAGAAAGACGAAATTTCTACTAAAACAGATGAATTTTTAAATTAAAAAGACAAATTAAAAAAAAACGCTAAAATATGAATTTTAAATGAGAAGTAAGTTTTCTACGATGATACTTGAATTTTCAACTAAAATGGATGACCTTTTAACCAAATTGTTGAATTTTCAACCAAAAGGTTCCATTTTTATCCAAGAAAGATGCAATTTCTGCTAAAACAGATGAATTTTTAAATCAAAAAGACAAATTTAAAAAAAAATTGAATTTTCATCCAAAAAAGATTTCAATTTGACTTTTCAACATCAAAATATGAATTTTAATCAAACAGTAAATTTTCGACGAAAACAGTTTAATTTTCGACATCAAAATATGAGTTTTAAACAAGAAGTGAATTTTCTACGAAAATAGTTGAATTTTCAACCAAAAAGAATGACTTTTTAACAAAATTGTTGACTTTTTGACGAAAAATTTGCATTTTTATTAAAGAAAGACGAAATTTCTACTAAAACAGATGAATTTTTAAATTAAAAAGACAAATTTAAAAAATGATGACTTTTTAACAAAATTGTTGAATTTAAAAAAAATGCTTTTTCATCCAAGAAAGATGTAATTTCTACTAAAATAGATGAATTTTTAAATTAAAAAGACAAATTAACAACAAAAAAAGCTAAAATATCAATTTCAAATAAAAAGTAAGTTTTCTACGAAGATACTTGAATTTTCAACCGAAATGGATGACTTTAAAACATTATAAACAGAATAATAGAATTTCAAATTAAAATTAAAATATTTCAACTCCCCCTTGAGCTGTTACATAATTCAAGTACAGTCCCAAATCTAAATTTGAATCTTTTTTATCAAAAAACGAAGCCTCCCGCTTATTTTACTCCATCAAATCCAAAAAAAAAAATAAAAAATTGCCCGAATTCGGAAAGGTCTTTAAATTTTAAAACTGGAAAAATTCCCGCGACTTCGGCCTACTCGGTCGGGCATCCTATCAGGACCGATTCGAGGTTGGTCGTTGGTCGCACGCGCAACGACTTTGCCTACGCAGAGTTTCAAACTCAGCCGGGCGCATGAAGTCACTTTATCTGTCTAAACAGCCGCGAGGCATTGAAGTTGTCCGCGCCTCAAATTTCAAAAGTCTCCCGAATCGCCCCTAATTAATTTTTCGTTCTCAAATTTTTACCAATTATAGAACTTGGCCCCTAGAAATTTTAGGAATTTTTTCAAAGCTCGGGGTTGAGTAGGGCGGGGGATAATAATTTTGAAAGTGGAGTGATTTTGTCAGTTGATCTTTGACGGCGGTATCTACTCGGCTGAGAACCATCACTTTCGACGCCTAGAAGCTCTGCCCTCTCCACGTTACCGACTATATTTTTAGTTTCTCTTCGCGCCACTGGTGGCGCTTTTATTTTCTTATCACTGAACTCTCTTCGATTTGTGATCCGTCTTCAAACTCAATTTATAATCTGACTTGATTGAGGCAAACATTATGAGCGTCTTATATTCCACTGCAGAGATAATTTTTTGAAGAGCTTTGCTATTTTTTTTTCGTTTTTGACAATGCAAGACCGAAAAAACAATTAGAAAGTCTTTTATTGCAATTTTGGTATCAGCGAAATTGGATCTCAGGTCGCGGCGGAGTTTCGAGCCAAACTTTACTAACAATTTGGCGTGAATATTTTTAAAATGTTACGATTCGAAAGTTGAAAGAGAAAATCTTTTTTTAAATTAATTAAGTCCTTAAGAATCGATGAGAATTAATAACAATACTAAAAATAGAGTTTTTTTAAATTTAAACTTACGGGAATTTTTATTGCGTTAAAAAATCGATTTACGCAATTTCTTAGAAAAATTTAAATTTTAAATCTGCTTGTTACCAACCATAAAAAATTTCGCAATTTCCCGCCAATTATTCTTTAGATCGAAGTGCCCTCTGACAATGCGCCATGCCAGTTAATATACAAATTTAAATTGCAATTTAAAAACGACAAATTTGCAATTGAAAAATAATTCTGCATCAACTTTTGCAAACTTGGCCAACTCTTTCAATTTTTTGTAAAATGTTGATTTTGGTTGGGAAATTCATCTTTTTTGGTAAAGAAATTTCTGAAGAGGGTTCAGCTTTTTTTTTTAATTTGTCTTTTCTGGTGGAAAATGTAACTACTTGTTTGAAAGTTTACCTACTCTGTTAAAAATTCAGTTGTTTGGTTGAAGATTCATAATTTTAGTTGAAAATTCATCTCTCGTTGAAAATTTAACTATTTTATTTCAAATTCGATTTTTTTTTGGAGGGTTGAAAATTAACTTTTTTGTTGAAAATGTAACTATTGTAACTCTTTTGCTGAAAATTCGTCTTTTTCGTTTGAAAATTGTAGAAAGTTCAACTATTTGGTTTGAAATTCATGTATTTTATTAAAAATCTAAGTATTTTGGTAGAAAGTCCAAATTTGGTCGAAAATTAACTTTTTTATTGGAAATTCAACTCTTTTGTAGTAAATTTATCTTTTTAATTTTAAAAATGCTAGAAAAATTAACTATTTGGTTGAAAATGTACTTTTTGTTGAAAATTCGTCTCTTTTGTTTGAAAATGGTAGAAGATTCAACTATTCGGTTGAAAATTACCTTTTTTGTTGAAAATTAATATTTTCGGTATGAAAATTCAACCATTTGTTTGAAAATTCATGTTTTTTGTTAAAAATTTAAGTATTTTGATAGAAAGTCTAAATTTGGTCGAAAATTAACTTTTTTGTCGAAAATTTAACTGTTTTGTAGGAAATTAATCTTTTTGGTTTTAAAAATTCTAGATAATTCAACTATTTGATTGAAAATTTTCTTTTTTGTTAAAAATTTAACTCTATTGCTGAAAATTCATCTGTTTAGGTTTAAAAATGCTAGAAAATTCAACTATTTAGTTGAAAATTTACTTTTTGGTTGAAAATTTAACTATTTTGTAGAAAATTTCTCTTTTTGGTTGGAAAATGGTAGAAAATTCAACTATTTGGTTGAAAATTAACTTTTTTGTTGAAAATTAATATTTTCGGTATAAAAATTCGACAATCTAGTTGAAAATTCATGTTTCTTGTTAAAAATTCATTTTTTTTTTTGTTAAAAATTTAAGTATTTTGGTAGAAAGTCTAAATTTGGTCGAAAATTAACTTTTTCGTCGGAAATTTAACTTCTTTGTAGAAAATTCGTCTTTTTGGTTTGAAAGTTCTAGAAAATTCAAGTATTTAGTTGAAAATTTACTTTTTGGTTGAAAATTTAATTCTTTTGTAGAAAATTCATCTTTTTCATTTTAAAAATGGTAGAAAATTTTTGGTAGAAAGTCTAAATTTGGTCGAAAGTTAATTTTTTTTCTTTTTTGTTTAAAAATGGTAGAAAATTCAACTATTTGGTTGAAAATTAACTTTTTTGTTGAAAATTATTATTTTCGTTGTGAAAATTGAACAATTTCGTGGAAAATTCATGTTTCTTGTTAAAAATTCATGTTTCTTGTTGAAAATTCATTTTTTTTTTGTTAAAAATTTATGTACTATTTTGGTTGAAAGTCTAAATTTGGTCGAAAGTTAACTTTTTTGTCTTTTTGGTTTGAAAATGATAGAAAATTCAACCATTTGGTTGAAAATTCCTGTATTTTGTTAAAAATTGAAGTATTTCGGTAAAAAATCCAAATTTTGTCGAAAATTGACTATTTTGTTGAAAACTCGTCCTTTTGGCTTAAAAATCCATTTTTTTCCGGAAAAAAAATTTAATATTTTTTGGGTAAAAATACAAATATTTGGTTAAAAAAATGTGACTGAAAAATCTTACTTTAGCCACTGCCTATTTATTTTCTAATAAAGTTTTTTTATGAATTATCATCTTAGTTATTTTAATTTTTAAACTAGTTACTCAAAAAAAAGTAACTTCCCCAACCCTAGTCTATGGGACGTTTCTGGGATATTCAAATGTCCCAAGTAAGATATTCAAATTTTTACATGTCCCATTTGGGACATTTTAATATCCCAGAAACGTCCCATAGACATCCCAGATATCCTGGGGATATCCCGGTAGGGGCAACCTCCCTACAGTGGATAACCCAGCCTACAGTGGATAATCATTAATTAAAAACACTATTATAAGCAAAAATAATTAATTTTATTCGATTAATTGTTAAGACACTATACGTGTTCATAAATTAAAATTAAAATTGATTATTTTTCTTTTACTTGTGCTCTTAATTAATTATCCACTGTAGGTTGCATTATCCACTGTATGGAGGCTTCCCCTATAATCTATTGTTGCGAGGGACGAGGGTACATACTAGGGACCGTCCTTAAATTACGTCACGCTCAAGAGGGGGGGGGGGGGGGCTTTTACTACAATTTGTTACGGCAGAAGGGGGGGGGGGGGTCCTTCATTCAGTTACGTAATTTTTGGAAATTCGCAAATTTGTTAAAAAGTCAGGGAATTTTATTGGTCAGGGACAAGTCAGATATTTAGAAAAAAAATCTGGCAAAAGTCAGGGAATTTCTAGAACTTTGAATAGCTGTCAAGCAGAATAAATTTGAAATTTTTCAATTTTAATTTGAAATTGTTTTGTTCCGTTTCTAAAAGATTCTGGGTTGAAATTGTTACAAGTTTAAGATTCTGGTTTTTGAATATTAATGGTAATTAATTGGTTTAAAATTGATGTATTTTTTAAAAATTCATCTTTTTGGTGGAAAATGAATCTCCTTGTTTGAAAATGCATCTGTTTGGTGGAAAATTTAACTATTTTGTTAAATAATAATTATTTTTTTATTTAAAAATTAATTTTTTAAACTGATAATTTAACTATTCCATTTCTGATTGTAAATTTACCTTCTTGATTGGATAATTCAATTATTTAATGGAAAAGTCGTCTTATTTGGTAGAAAGTGAATATGTTTATGTTTGAAAATTCATCTTTTTTAGTTGAAAATTCAACTATTTGGTCGAAAATTCATGTATTTGGTTAAAATTTTGTCTTTATTTGGAGAAAATTAATCTTCTCTGTGAAAATGTTATCATTTTGGTTAAAAATTAATTATTTTTTGTTTGTTGTTTTCTTTGAATATTAATGGCCAGAAAAAATGAAAAACTTGTCAGGGAAAAATTAGTGAATTTTTAAAATGAAGTTTTGCGGTAATCCTGATATAATATTCTTGTTAGTAATAATTTATTTGCCTTGTATTTATATTTCTTTTTCTTGCAATTGCTTCCTGCTAAAGGTTATCTTTTTAGTTATAAATTTTATTATTTGTTTGAAAATTCAAAAATTTGGTTGAAAAGTCATCCATTTTGGTTGAAAATTCAAGTATCTTCTTAGAAAACTTAATTTTATTTAATATTCATATTTAGTAGAAATTGCATCTTTCTTGGATAAAAATGAAATTTTTTTTGAAAATTCAACAATTTTGTTAAAAGGTCATCCTTTTTGGTTGAAAATTCAACAATTTGGTTTAAAAGTCATCCATTTTGCTTGAAAATTCAAGTATTTTCGTAGAAAACTTACTTTTTATTTAAAATTCATGTTTTAGCGTTTTTTTGTTTGTTAATTTGTCTTTTTTATTTAAAAATTCATCTATTTTAGTAGAAATTAAGTCTTTCTTGGAATAAAAAGCATTTTTTTTTTAAATTCAACAATTTTGATAAAAAGTCATCCTTTTTGGTTGAAAATTCAACTGTTTTGTTGAAAAATCTTCTTTTTTGGGTTGAAAATTCAACTTTTTTCGTAGAAAATTTACTTCTTGTTTAAAACTCAGGTTTTGATGTCGAAAATTAAATTATTTTCGTACAAAATGTACTGTTTGATTAAAATTCATATTTTGATGTTGAAAAGTCAAACTGAAGTATTTTTTGGATGAAAATTCAATTTTTTTTTTAATTTGTCTTTTTGATTTAAAAATTTATCTGTTTTAGCAGAAATGGCATCTTTCTTGGATGAAAATGCAACTTTTTGGTTGAAAATTCAACAATTTGCTTTAAAAGTCATCCATTTTGGTTTATAATTCAAGTGCCTTTGTAGAAAACGTACTTTTTATTTAAAATTCATATTTTAGCGGTTTTTTTTTAATTTGTCTTTTTAATTTAAAAATTCATTTTTTTTGCAGAAATTGCATCTTTCTTGGATAAAAATGCAACTTTTCAGTTAAAAATTCAATAAATTTGGTTTAAAAGTCATCCATTGTGGTCGAAAATTTAATTATCTTCGTAGAAAACTTACTTTTTACTTACAATTCATATTTTAGCGTCTTTTTTTGTTTGTTAATTTGTCTTTTTAATTTAAAAATTCATCTATTTTCGTAGAAAATTTACTTCTTGTTTAAATTCATATTTTGATGTCGAAAATTAAACTATTTTCGTAGAAAATTTACTGTTTGAATAAAATTCATTTTTTAATGTAGAAAAGTCAAACTGAAATCTTTTTTGTATGAAAATTCAAATATTTTTTTTTAAATTTGTCTTTTTGATTTAAAATTTCATCTGTTTTAACAGAAATTGCGTCTTTCTTGGATAAAAATGCAACTTTTTGGTTGAAAATTGAAGAATTTGGTAAAAAAGTCATCCATTTTGGTTGAAAATTCAAGTATCTTCGTAGAAAACTTACTTTTTATTTAAAATTCATATTTTAGCGTTTTTTCTTATTTGTCTTTTTAATTTAAAAATTCATCTATTTTAGTAGAAATTACATCTTTCTTGGATAAAAATTCAATTTTTTTGAAAATAAAACAATTTTGTTAAAAAGTCATCCTTTTTGGTTGGAAATTCAACTGTTTTCTTGAAAATTCGTCATTTTTGGGTTGAAAATTAAACTATTTTCGTGGAAAATTTACTTCTTCTTCAAAACTCATATTTTGATGTCGAAAATTAAACTATTATTGTAGAAAATTTACTGTTTGATTAAAATTCATATTTTGATGTTGAAAAGTCAAACTGAAATCTTTTTTGGATGAAAATTCAAATTTTTTTTTAAATTTTTGTTTTTTTGATTTAAAAATTCATCTGTTTTAGCAGAAATTGCATCTTTTTTGGATAAAAATGCAATTTTTTGGTTGAAAATTCAACAATTTGGTTAAAAAGTCATCCATTTCGGTTGAAAATTCAAGTATCTTCGTAGAAAACTTACTTCTCATTTAAAATTCATATTTTAGCGTCTTTTTTTTTTGTTAATTTTTCTTTTTAATTTAAAAATTCATCTATTTTCGTAGAAAATTTACTGTTTAATTAAAATTCATATTTTAATGTAGAAAAGTCAAACTGAAATCTTTTTTGGATGAAAATTCAAATATTTTTTTTAAATTTGCCTTTTTGATTTAAAAACTCATCTGTTTTAGCAGAAATTGCATCTTTCTTGGATAAAAATGCAATTTTTTGGTTGAAAATTCAACAATTTGGTTAAAAAGTCATCCATTTCGGTTGAAAATTCAAGTATCTTCGTAGAAAACTTACTTCTCATTTAAAATTAATACTTTAGCGTATTTTTTAATTTGTCGTTTTAATTTAAAAATTCATCGGTTTTAACAGAAATTGCATCTTTTTGGGATAAAAATGCAACTTTTTGGTTGAAAATTCAACAATTTTGTTAAAAAGTCATCCTTTTTGGATCAAAATTCAACTGCTTGGTTGAAAATTTGTCTTTTTGGGTTCGAAAATTCAAGTATCTGCGTAGAAAATTTACTTCTTGTTTAAAACTCATATTTTGATGTCGAAAAGTCAAACTAAAATCTTTTTTGGGTGGAAATTTAAATTTGTCTTTATGATTTAAAATTTCATCTGTTTTAACAGAAATTGCA
>CAKNYM010048309.1:30388-43238 GCA_932195095.1 Andricus curvator
ATTTGTCTTTATGATTTAAAATTTCATCTGTTTTAACAGAAATTGCAACTTTTTGGTTAAAAAGTCATCCATTGTGGTTGAAAATTCAACTATTTTCTTAGAAAATTTACTTCTTGTTTAAAACTAATATTTTGATGTCGAAAAGACAATTTAAAATCTTTTTCGGATGAAAATTCAAATATTTCTTTTTGAAAATTTGTCTTTTTGATTTCAAAATTCATCCACTTTAGCAGAAATTTCATCTTTCATGGATAAAAATGTTTGTTTGAAAATTAATCATCTTTGCTTGAGGATTCAACTATTTTGTTTAAAAATTTTTTTTTCATGGACGTTTATCTCTTTGGTTGAAAATGTAACAATTTTGTTCAAAATTATTTTTTTTTTTGCTGAAAATTCATACTTTTTGGTTGAAAATTCAATTTTTGTAAGGAGAATTCGCCTTTTGGCTTGAAGGTTCAACAATTGGTGAACTTTTTTTTCTTCCTTGTCTGAAAAAATCTTTATTTTTTGAAAATTCGACTTTTTGGTTTTAAAATTAATTTTGTTTATGAAGTTTCATATTTTTTGGTTGAAATATCAACTATTACACTTTTTTGTTGAAAATTCATCCGTTAAAGTAATGAAAATAAGAAATAATAATAATAATATATAATATATATAATAATATAATAATAATAAATAATCCGTTAAGTAATCAATTTAATTTAAGTACGGCCCCCTACCTCTTTACCTAATTAATTTTAAACATACATTTCCAATTGTTATAAATTTTTTTTTATTTGTAGACATTTATAAAACAAAGAAATCGTCTTGGTATTCGCTGTGACGAAAAAGAATTTGAACTGGAAAAAGGTGTCTCCTTGAGACTTTATAAAAATCAGACCGCTTCCTGTCTGCGTCTGATTATCTTAGAGGCGCAATAGGAAGATCGTTTTTTAGAGTGGGGATCACGCAAAAATACCTAATTAGCTTTCGCTTTCTGTGTGTGTAGTGAATCACGGCTTACATATACAAGATAAGAATAATAATAAAACCTGGGGGCTATGAAATGATAATAACGATAAAAATCTACAATAAATAAAAATGTGGGTCAGCCAAGAAATAGGTGTCATGTCGATGAAGAAATCTTTCACTAGGCCATATAACAGAACCAAAATCATCAAATTTCCGTTTCCGGTTCACCTGCACTTTCAGATCAATTTTTTTAAAGACCTCTGATTGCCTATCATAAAAGTCAGAATTCTCAAATCTTAACGAACAAAAGATCCGAAATATGATTTTACACAAAATTTTTTTCATCTTTTTAGATACAAGCATTTAAATTTAAATTTAAATTGCGGTTTTGACAGGAAGTTGTTTTAGAGTGGAATCACTTTCTAAACTCTGAAAGGGACAATATTAATTAATTCAGGGTTTGATGAATCAGGACCTATTTTTTGAAAAAATTGAAACTATTTATGAATCCGTACCCCCCCCCAATAAATAAAACAATAAACTAATTTTAAACTGATTAAAAAAATATATTCAATTAAAAATCGAATTTTCTATAAGACAGTTAATTTTCAACCAAATAGTTAAATTTGTAGTTCAAAAAATTAATTTTTAAGAGAAAATGCAATAGCTGATACTTCAACAACAAAATTAATTTAAAATAAAAAACAGTTGAATTCAACCAATAATAATAATAATAAAGACCAAAGAAATGAATTTTCAACCCAGAATGTTTTTGATGATTCCTGGGAAATTTGAAAATGATTTCTTATTCAGAAAAATTAATTTTAATGGAAATTCGAGAAGGATTTCTAGGTATTTTCCAAAAAATTCCGAAAAAGAGTGCAGTCGATTTTAAAGAAAAAATTTTCAATTTTGCAAGATTACAAAATTGAAAGAAAAATTTAGTAATTTTAAGAGATATTATGAAGTTTTGAGAAGCTTCAGAAATAATTTTAAATTTGCAAAAATTTCAAAGTGTTTTTATATAAATGTAGATTTTTGAAAATTTTGAAAAAATAGAAGCTTCATAATAATTTTGAAAGGTTTCAAGAGAATGAACAAATTTTTCTTATGATTCCTAGGAAATTTGACCATGATTTTGTATTTAAAACGTGAATTTCAAAAGAAAATTGAAAAACATTTCAAATGATTTCCTAAAAGTTCAAAAAATAATTTAAAAGATGATAAGGCAACATTTCAAAATTTTGCTAAATTACAACATTGAAAATACTCGGGTAAGTTTAAAAGATTAGAACTTTTGAAAAGATTGAAAAATAATTTCAAACTTGTACAGCTTTCAATTTTTTTTAAATTTAGATGTTTGAAGATTTTGAAAAGAGGCGACTGAAAAATTCCTATAAAAATAAAACACAAGACACTGTAAAATGGCCGAATCGGAAAATTCCCAAATAATAAAATTCCCCAAATTATAAAATTGCCGAAATATAAAAATCCCGAATTCAAACATTAATGAAAATATTTCTGGATGAAAAATTGTGTTTGAAAATGTGTATAGTCTTTTTTTTTAAATTACAAAAAACGTTCTCTAAAATAAAATTTTTAATTTGAAAAAGTTTGTTTGGAAAATGTAATTAGGTTCGGAGAAAATTTAGGGATACATTTTGTTTTTTTCGAAGCGTTACATGTTTTTTAATTTTTTTAATTCACTTTTTATACAATTATTGTGATTTTAAATTCAAACAACAATTTTTAAAAACTTTAAACATTAAAAAAAAATTTCGTTGATAAAATTAATTCATCACAGTTTTTTCAAACAAATGAATAATATTTATTGAAAAACAGTTTTTTCAATTAAATTCGGAAATTTTCTAGTTCAGATATGTTATAAGTCGGCAATTTTCTGTCGGGAATTTTTTATTCGAGAATTTTCCAATTCGTTAATATTATAAACTGTTAGGAATTTTATGATTCGAGAATTTTGCAATTCGGGATTTTTATATTTCGACAATTTTATAATTTTGAAAATTTTCTTTTTCGAATATTTCATTTTTGCGGAATTTTACAGTGTCGGGAATTTCATTATTGTGAAATTTTCAAATTTAGTAATTTAGTGGTGGGTGTGGTGAGCCCACACTTGTAGTTATTTACTACAAGAAACTATCCACCTAGAAACACTACCCGAATCGGGTAGTGTCACGCTTACCCCTTGAGGCTCGCCGAAAGGGAAATGGCTTAATGGTATATATAGTAATTTTTAGTAGTAGTAATTAGTAATTTTATTATTAGAGAATTTTCCAATTCAGGATTTTTATATTTTGGTAATTTTATTATTTTGAGAGTTTTCTCTTTCGAAAATTTCATTTTTGCGGAATTTTACAGTGTCGGGAATTTCATTATTGTGAAATTTTCAATTTTTGTAATACATATTATAAACTGCCGGGAATTTTATTATTCGAGAATTTTCCAATTCGGGATTTTTATATTTCGGGCATTTTATAATTTTGAATCGAATATTTGATTTTTTCGGAATGTTACAGTGTAGGGAATTTCATTATTAGGAAATTTTCAATTTTAGTAGTATTATAAACTGTCGGGAATTTTATTATTTGGAACTTTTTCAATTCGGGATTATTATATTTTGGTAATTTTATAATTTCGGCAATTTTATTATTGGGGATTTTTCCAAATTGGGAATTTTGCAGTGTTGGTTATTTTATTTTTCAGGATTCTTCAGACGTTTCATATTATAAACTGTTCGAAAATTGTCCAATTCGTGATTTTTATATTTCGGCAATTTTCTAATTTTGCGAATTTTCTTTTTCGAATATTTTATTTTTGCGGAATTTCACAGTGTCATGAATTTCATTACTGTGAAATTTTCAAATTTAGTATTAGTATAAACTGCCGGGAATTTTATTATTGGAGAATTTTCCAATTCAGGATTTTTATATTCCGGTAATTTTATTATTTTGAGAATTTTCTTTTCCGAAAATTTCATTTTTGCGGAATTTAACAGTGTTGAGAATTTCATTATTCGGAAATTTTTCAATTCAGGATTTTTATATTTCGGTAATTTTATTATTTTGAGAATTTTCTTTGTCGAAAATTTCCTTTTCGCGGAATTTTACAGTGTCGAGAATTTCATTATTCGGGAATTTTTCAATTCGGGATTTTTATATTTCGGTAATTTTATAATTTCGGGAATTTTATTATTGGGGAATTTTCGAAATCGGGGATTTCGCAGTCTCGGGAATTTCTGTTTTCAGGATTCTTCAGTCGTCCCGTATTATAAATTGTTCGGGAATTTCCCAATTCGGGATTTTAATATTTTGGTAATTTTATTGTTTTGAGAATTTTCTTTTTCGAAAATTTAATTTTTGCGGAATTTTACAGTGTCTAGAATTTCATTATTCGGAAATTTTCAAATTCAGTAATATTATAAATTGTCGGGAATTTTATTATTGGGGAATTTTCTAAATCGGAAATTTTGCAGTGTCGGGAATTTTAGTTTCCAGGATTCTTCAGTCGTCCCGTATTATAAATAGTTCGGGAATTTTTCAATTCGGGATTTTTATATTTCGGCAATTTTATAATTTTGAGAATTTCCTTTATCGAATATTTTATTTTTGCGGAATTTCACAGTGTCGGGAATTTCATTATTTTTAATTTTCCAAATTTAGTAATATTATTGACTGCCGGGAATTTAATCATTCGAGAATTTTTCAATTCGGGATTTTTATATTTCGGTAATTTTATTATTTTGAGAATTTTCTTTTCCGAAAATTTCATTTATGCGGAATTTTACACTGTCGAGAATTTCATTAATCGGAAATGTTCAAATTCAGTAACATTATAAACTGCTGGGAATTTTATTATTCGAGAATTTTCCAATTCGGGATTTTTATATTTCAGCAATTTCTTAATTTCAGGAATTTTATTATTGGGGAATTTTGCAGTGTCGGGAATTTTATTTTTCAGGATTCTTCAGTTGTCCCATATTATAAACTATTCAGGATTTTCATATTTCGGCAATTTTATAATATCGGGAATTTTCCATTTTCAATATTTTATTCTTCGAAAATTTTCCAGTGTCCGTAATTTTATTTCTCGTTATTTTTTATTCGTCCCTTTAAATCATTTTTAATTCGAAGCAGCTAAAATTTGAAATTTAAATTTAAATTGAATGTTTCAAAGTGAAAGCTTCTGAAATTCTACAGATTAAAATGGTTATCAAAAAACAAATCAATCGTCATTATCACTGTTCAAAATCGAAAAAAAGTGAGTCTAATCTTAGTGAAATAAAAAATGAGGTTTCGTGGCCTGGACTCGAATGACTGCGTGAATGGTTTTTTTTTTCCACTTTTTCTACGCAACAATTAAAAAAAACTTTAAACACTGAAAGGAAAATTATTTGATAAATATATTTCATTACAGTTTGAAAAAAAAATGAATAATATTCATTAAAAAACAATTTTTTAAATTAAATTCGGAAATTTTCTATTTCAGATATTTTATAAGTCGGCAATTTTCTATCGGCAATTTTATTATTCGAGAATTTTCCAATTCGGTAATATTATAAACTGTTGGGAATTTTATGATTCAAGAATTTTTCAATTCGGGATTTTTATATTTCGGCAATTTTATAATTTTGAAAATTTTCTTTTTCGATTATTTCATTTTTGCGGAACTTTATAGTATCTGGAATTTCATTGTTGTAAAATTTTCAAATTTAGTAACATTATAGAGTGCCTTGATTTGCATTATTCGAGAATTTTCCAATTCTGTATTTTTATATTTTGGTTATTTTATTATTTTGAGAATTTTCTTTTTCGAAAATTTCATTTTTGCGGAATTTTACAGTGCCGAGAATTTGATTATTCGGAAATTCTCAAATTCAGTAATATTATAAACTGCTGGGAATTTTATTATTCGGGAATTTTCCAATCAGTAATTTTTATATTTCGGGAATTTTATAATTTTGAATCGAATATTTTATTTTTGCGGAATTTTACAGTGTCGGGAATTTCATTACTGTGAAATTTCCAATTTTAGTAATATTATAAACTGCCGGAATTTGATTATTCGATAATTTTCCAATTCAGGATTTTTATATTTTGGTAATTTTATTATTTTGTGAATTTTCTTTTTCGAAAATTTCATTTTTGCGGAATTTTACAGTGACAGGAATTTCATTATTGTGAAATTTTCAAATTTAGTAATACTATAAACTGCGGGGAATTTTATTATTCGAGAATTTTCCAATCTGCGATTTTTATATTTCGGCAATTTTATTATTTTGAATCGACTATTTCATTTTTGCGGAATTTGACAGTCTCAAGAATTTCATTATTCGGGAATTTTTATATTTCGGTAATTTTATTATTTTGAGAATTTTCTTTGATTATTCGGAAATTTTAAAATTCAGTAATATTATAAACTGTCGGGAATTTTATGATTCGAGAATTATCCAATTCGGGATTTTTATATTTCGGCAATTTTATAATTTTGAATCGAATATTTTATTTTCGCGGAATTTTACAGTGTCGGGAATTTCATTATTGTGAAATTTTCAAATTTAGTAATATTATAAACTGCTGGGAATTTTATTATTCGAGAATTTTCCAATAAGGGATTTTTATATTTTGGCAATTTTGTTATTTTGAGAGATTTCTTTTTCGAAAATTTAATTTGTGCGGAATTTCACAATGTCGAGAATTTGATTATTCGGGAATTTTTCAATTCGGGATTTTTATATTTCGGTAATTTTATTATTTTGAGAATTTTCTTTCCCGAAAATTTCATTTTTGCGGAATTTTACAGTGTCGAGAATTTCATTATTCGGAAATTCTCAAATTCATTAACATTATAAACTGCTGGGAATTTTATTATTCGAGAATTTTCCAATTCGGGATTTTTATATTTCGGCAATTTCTCAATTTCGGGAATTTTGTTATTGGGGAGTTTTCAAAATCGGGAATTTTGCAGTGTCAAGAATTTTAGTTTTCAGGATTCTTCAGTCGTCCCGTATTATAAGTTGTTCGGAAATTTTCCAATGCGGGATTTTGATATTTCAGTAATTTTATAACTTTTAGAATTTTCTTTATCGAATATTTTATTTTTGCGGAATTTTACAGTGTCGGGAATTTCGTTATTCGGAAATTTTCAAATTCAGTAATATTATAAACTGCTAGGAATTTTATTATTCGAGAATTTCCCAATTCGGGATTTTTATATTTCGATAATTTTATTATTTTGAGAATTTTCTTTTTCGAAAATTTCATTTTTGCGGAATTTTACAGTGACGGGAATTTCATTATTGTGAAATTTTCCAATTTAGTAATATTATAAACTGCCGGCAGTTTTATGATTCGAGAATTTTCGAATTCGGGATTTTTATATTTTGGCAATTTTATAATGTTGAATCGAATATTTTATTTTTGCGGAATTTTACAGTGTCGGGAATTTCATTACTGTGAAATTTTCAATTTTAGTAATATTATAAACTGCCGAGAATTTGATTATTCGAGATTTTTCCAATTCGACATTTTTATATTTCGGTAATTTTATTATTTTGATAATTTTCTTTTCCGAAAATTTCATTTTTGCGGAATTTAACATTGTCGAGAATTTCATTATTCGGGAATTTTTCAATTCGAGATTTTTATATTTTGAGAATTTTCTGTGTCGAAAACATTATAAACTGCTGGAAATTTTATTATTTGGGAATTTTCCAATTAGGGATTTTTATATTTCGGCAATTTCTTAATTTCGGGAATTTTATTATTGGAGAATTTTTCAAATCGGGAATTTTTCAGTGTCGAGAATTTTAGTTTTCAGGATTTTTCAGTCGTACCGTATTATACATTATTCGGGAATTTTCCAATTCGGGATTTTTATATTTTGGGAATTTTATAATTTTGAGAATTTTCTTCTGCAAATATTTTATTTTTGTGGAATTTTACAGTGTCAGGAATTTCATTATTGTGAAATTGTCAAATTCAGTAATATTATAAACTGTCGGGAATTTTATTATTCGGGAATTTACCAAGTCGGGATTTTTATATTTCGATAATTTTATAATTTCGGGAATTTTATTATTCGGGAATTTTCTAAATCGGGAATTTCGCAGTGACGGGAATTTTAGTTTCCAGGATTCTTCAGTCGTCCCGTATTATAAATAGTTCGGGAATTTTCCAAGTCGGGATTTTTATATTTCGGCAATTTTATAATTTTGAGAATTTCCTTTACCGAATATTTTATTTTTGCGGAATTTCACAGTGTCGGGAATTTCATTATTGTGAATTTTTCAAATTTAATCATATTATTCACTGCCGGGAATTTAATCATTCGAGAATTTTTCAATTCGGGATTTTCATATTTCGGTAATTTTATTATTTTGCGAATTTTCTTTTTAAAAAATTTTATTATTTTGAGAATTTTCTTTTTCGAAAATTTTACTATTTTGAGAATTTTCTTTTTCGAAAATTTCATTTTTGCGGAATTTTACAGTGTCGAGAATTTCATTATTTGGAAATTTTTAAATTCAGTAATATTATAAACTGTCGGGAATTTTATTATTCGGGAATTTTCCAATTCAAGATTTTTATATCGATAATTTTATAATATCGGGAATTTTATTATTGAGGAATTTTCTAAATCGGGAATTTCGCAGTGTCGGGAATTTCATTATTGTGAAATTTTCAAATTTAGTAATATTATAAACTGCCGGGAATTTGACCATTCGAGAATTTTCCAATTCGGGATTTTTATATTTCGGTAATTTTATTATTTTGATAATTTTCTTTCCCAAAAATTTCATTTTTGCGAAATTTGACAGTGTCGAGAATTTCATTATTAGGGAATTTTTCAATTCGGGATTTTTATATTTCGGTAATTTCATAATTTCGAGAATTTTATTATTGGGGAATTTTCTAAATCGGAAATTTCGCAGTGTCGGGAATTTTAGTTTCCAGGATTCTTCAGTCGTCTCGTATTATAAATAGTTCGGGAATTTTCCAATTCGGGATTTTCACATTTTGAGAATTTTCTTTTTCAAATATTTTCTTTTTGCGGAATTTTACAGTGTCAGGAATATCATTATTTGGAAATTTTCAAATTCAGTAATATTATAAACTGCTAGGAATTTTATTATTCGAGTATTTTCCAATTCGGGATTTTTATATTTCGGTAATTTTATAATTTCGGAAATTTTATTATTGCGGAATTTTCCAAATCGGGAATTTTGCAGTGTCGGGAATTTTAGTTTTCAGGATTCTCCAGTCGTGCCGTATTATAAATTGTTCGGGAATTTTCCAATTCGGGATTTTCACATTTTGAGCATTTTCTTTTTCAAATATTTTCTTCTTGCGGAATTTAACAGTGTCGAGAATTTCATTATTCGGAAATTTTCAAATTCAGTAATATTATAAACTGCTGGGAATTTGATTATTCGGGAATTTCCCAATTAGGAATTTTTATATTTTGGAGATTTCTTATTTTCGGGAATTTTATTATTGCGGAATTTTCCAAATCGGGAATTTTGCAGTGTCGGGAATTTTAGTTTTCAGGATTCTTCAGTCGTTCCGTGTAATAAATTGTTCGGGAATTTTCCAATTCCGGATTTTTATATTTCGGCAATTTTATAATTTTGAGTATTTCCTTCATCCAATATTTTATTTTCGCGGAATTTCACAGTGTCGGAAATTTCATTATTGTGAATTTTTCAAATTAAGTAATATTATTCACTGCCGGGAATTTAATCATTCGACAATTTTTCAATTCGGGATTTCTATATTTCGGTAATTTTATTATCTTGAGAATTTTCTGTTCCGAAAATTTCATTTTTGCGGAATTTAACAGTGTTGAGAATTTCATTATTCGGGAATTTTTCAACTCGGGATTTTTATATTTCGGTAATTTTATTATTTTAAGAATTTTCTTTGACGAAAGTTCATTTTTGCGGAATTTTCTTTGTCGAAAATTTCATTTTTGCGGAATTTTACAGTTTCGGCAATTTTATTATTCGAGAAATTTTCAATTCGGTAATATTATAAACTGTTGGGAATTTTATGATTCGAGAATTTTTCAATTCGGGATTTTTATATTTCGGTAATTTTATTAGTTTGAGAATTTTCTTTGTCGAAAAATTCATTTTTGCGGAATTTTCCAAATCGGGAATTTTTCAGTGTTTTGTCCACTTTTTCCACACAACAATTTTAAAAAACTTCAAACACTAAAAGAAAATTTATTCGACAAATATATTTCATGATAGTTTTTTTAAACAAATGAATAATATTTATTAAAAAACAATTTTTTAAATTAAAAAATTAAAAATTATATTAAATATATTATATTAAATATAAATATATATAAAATAATATTATAAATTATATTAAATTAAAATTAAAAATTAAATTCGGAAATTTTCTATTTCAGATACCTTATAAGTCGGCAATTTTATTATTCGAGAATTTTCCAATTTTGTAATATTATAAACTGTTGGGAATATTATGATTCGAGAATTTTTCAATTCGGATTTTTATATTTTGGAAATTTTATAATTTCGGAAATTTTATTATTGGGGAATTTTCCAAATCGGGAATTTCGCAGTGTCAGGAATTTTAGTTTCCAGGATTCTTCAGTCGTCCCGTATTATAAATAGTAGTTCGGGAATTTTCCAATTCGGGATTTTTATATTTAAGTAATTTTATTATTTTGAGAATTTTGTTTTACGAAAATTTTATTTTTGCGGAATTTTACAGTGTCGGGAATTTCATTATTGTGAAATTTTCAAATTTAGTAATATTATAAACTGCCGGAAATTTTATCATTCGAGAATTTTTCAATTTGGGATTTCTATATTTCGGTAATTTTATTGTTTTGAGAATTTTCTTTGTCGAAAATTTCATTTTTGCGGAATTGTACAGTGTCGAGAATTGCATTATTCGGAAATTTTCAAATTCAGTAACATCATAACCTGCTGGGAATTTTATTATTCGGGAATTTTCCAATTATGTATTTTTATATTTTGGCAATTTCTTAATTTCGGGAATTTTATTATTGCGGAGTTTTCCAAATCGGTAATTTTGCAGTGTCGGGAATTTTAGTTTTTAGGATTCTTCAGTCGTTCCGTATTATAAATTGTTCGGGAATTTTCCAATTCGGGATTTTTACATTTCAGTAATTTTATAATTTCGGAAATTTTATTATTGGGAAATTTTCTAAATCAAGAATTTCGCAGTGTCGGGAATTTTAGTTTCCAGGATTCCTCAGTCGTCTCGTATTATAAATAGTTAGGGAATTTTCCAATTCGGGATTTTTATATTTTGGGAATTTTATTATTTTGAGAATTTTCTTTTTCAAATATTTTATTTTTGCGGAATTTTAGAGTGTCCGGAATTTCATTATTGTGAAATTTTCAAATTCAGTAATATTATAAACTGCCAGAAATTTTATTATTCGAGAATTTTCCACTTTGGCATTTTTATATTTCGGTAATTTCATTATTTTGAGAATTTTCTTTTCCGAAAATTTCAGTTTTGCGGAATTTAACAGTGTCGAGAATTTCACTTTTCGGGATTTTTTCAATTCGGGATTTTTATATTTCTTATAATTTTATTATTTTGAGAATTTTCTTTGACGAAAAATTCATTTTTGCGGAATTTTCTTTGTCGAAAATTTCATTTTTGCGGAATTTTACAGTGTGGGCAATTTTATAATTCGAGGATTTTTCAATTCGGTAATATTATAAACTGTTGGGAATTTTATGATTCGAGAATTTTTCAATTCGGGATTTTTATATTTCGGTAATTTTATTATTTTGAGAATTTTCTTTTTCGAAAATTTCATTTTTGCGGAATTTTGCAGTGTCGAGAATTTCATTATTCGAAAATGTTCAAATTCAGTAATATTATAAACTGCTGGGAATTTGATTATTCGTGAATTTAATTATTGCGGAATTTTCCAAATCGGGAATTTTTCAGTGTTTTGTCCACTTTTTCCACACAACAATTAAAAAAAACTTCAAACACTAAAAGAAAATTTATTCGATAAATATATTTCATTATAGTTTTTTTAAACAAATGAATAATATTTATTAAAAAACAATTTTTAAATTAAAAAATTAAAAATTAAATTAAATATATTATATTAAATATAAATATATATAAAATTATATTATAAATTATATTAAATTAAAATTAAAAATTAAATTCGGAAATTTTCTATTTCAGATACCTTATAAGTCGGCAATTTTATTATTCGAGAATTTTCCAATTTGGTAATATTATAAACTGTTGGGAATGTTATGATTCGAGAATTTTTCAATTCGGGATTTTTATATTTCGGTAATTTTATAATTTTGAAAATTTTCTTTTTCAATTTGACAATTTAGAATTAAAAGTTAAATTGAATGTTTCAAAGTGAAATCTTCTGAAATTCTACAATTTCAAATGTTTATCAAAAAAAAATCAATCGTCATTATCACTGTTAAAAATCTAAAAAAAATTAGTCTTATTTTAGTGAAATAAAAAATGAGGTTTCGTGACCTGGACTCGAATGACTGCCTGAATGGCGTTTTTTCACTGTCTTATCTGACGGCAACGTCGATAGTTTTTCGCGATTTTCCGCGGTCGCTTCTCGAGTTTCGCGGCAAGGTGAAAACGAATAAGGTTGAATGGTCTAAAAATATTGGCCGCGAGCTGCGCCTAGCAACAGAAGTTGAATGCAGGCGGAACTGCGCGACGTTTGCGCATCAAGAACGCAAGGAAGGTCGTGAAATAAAAGGAGAAATTCATAAAGAAGACTTTAATCGTATACTAAAAGTCTCAACCTGAGTACTTCACGAAAGATATGATCCACACTTCTGGACCCGAAGTTTCATTTTTTTTTTTTTTTT
>CAKNYM010048309.1:58802-74388 GCA_932195095.1 Andricus curvator
AACTCTTTTGTTGAAAATTCATCTTTTATTTGAAAAATCATCTCTTTTAGTAGGAGTTTAATTTTTTTTACTATGTTGAAAATTAATCTGTTTTTGGTTGAGGATTCATCTATTTTCTTGAAAATTAATTATTTTTGCTTCCTCAAAGAGGAAGCTTTGTAATGGTAACATTTTCCAAAATTTTTCAGTTAATTTGATTAAACCTTTCTCAATTTAAAAATTTCTAATACAATGTACTAAGCAATTGTACGGATGTGTGTGTTGAATTTTCAGGCGAAAAAAAACGGATTTTCAATAAAATAGTTACATTTTCAACCCCACAATATCAATTTTCAACAAAAAAGTTGATTTTTAATCAAACCGTTGTATGTTTAACAAATTAGTTAAATTTTCAGTCGAAAATTAATTTTTATCAAAAAAAAAAAACGAATTTTTAATTAAAATTATGAATCTTCAACCAAAAAATTAACTTTTAAGAAAGTATTTCTACTTTCAACTAAGTAGTCGACTTTTCAAGCTAAACGATACATTTTTAACGCAAAATTTAATAGTTGATATTTTAACACAAAATAATTTAATTAAAAATAAAAAACATTTGGATATGACCTACAAAAACGAACTTTTAACAAAATTCTTGAATACTCAACTAAAAAAGATTAATTTTTAACCAAACATTCGAATTTTTAAGAAAAAATTGATTTTATACGAAAAAAGTGAATTTTCAAGAAAATACATATTTTTAACCAATTAGTTAAATTTTCAAACAAATTGTAGAATTTTCGAGCCACAAATACAAATTTTCTACAAAACAGTTACATTTTTAACAAAATAGTTCATTTTCAACAAAAAAAAAATGTTTAGTCAAGAAAGAAACAAAATGTCAATAAAATTGTTGAATTTTCAAGCCAAAAAAATATTTCAAGGTATTCCAAATTTTTTAAAGAATTTTAAAGATTTTATGATATTTTAAAAGATTCCAAGGAATTTTTAGTGGATTTCAATAATTTGAAGGGATTTCAAATAATCTTTTGTTTTCCGTGTAGAATTTCAAAGTTTTTCAGATTTTAAAGACGTTTGAAAATTCTACGATATTTTAAAAGATTCCAGGGAATTTTCAATTGATTTGGATAATTTGACGAAATTTTGAAAAATTTTAAAGATTTTAGGGTAATTTAAAAATTTTCGAGGAATTTTCAAGAGTTTTCAAAAGATTAAAAGGATTTCAAAAGATTTGAAATATTTTATGGTATTTTAAAAGATTCCAAAGAATTTTATAAGATTTCTTAGGATTTCAAAGATTTTCAAATATTTCAAGGTATTCCAAAAATGTTGAAGAATTTAAAAGATCTTAGGACATTTAAAAAGATTCAAAGGAATTTTCAATTGATTGAAATAATTTAAAGGGATTTGAAAGAACTTTAAAGATTTTAGGGTATTTTTAAAAATTCCAAGGAATTTTCAAGAGCTTTGAAAAATTTGAAGGGATTTCAAAAGAATTTAAATTATCTTAAGCATTTTAGGGTATTTTTAATAGATTTCAATAATTCGATGTGATTCTAAAGAATTTAAAAAAGTTTAGGGTCTTTAAAAAAATTCCAAGGAATTTTCAAGATTTTCAAAAAGTTTCAAGGAATTTCAAAAGATTGTGAAGGGTTTGAAATATTCTAGAGAATTTAAAAGGTCCCAAGGAACTTTCAAGAGCTCTAATAAATTTCAACGAACTTCAAAATATTTCTAGAAATTATAAATATTTTAGGGTATTTTGAAAGATCCCAAGGAATTTTAAATTCATTTCAGTAATTTAATTGGATTTCAAAGGATTTGAAATATTTTAGGGTATTTTTGAAAATTCCAAGGAATTCTCAATAGCTTTAAGAAATTTGAAGGGATTTCAAACGATTTAAAAGGATTTGAAATATTTTAGGGTATTTTTAATAGATTATAATAATTTGAAGTAATTACAAAGGATTTGAAAGATTTCACGGTATTTTTTAAATTTCCAAGGAATTTTCGAGAGTTTTAACAAGTTTTAAGGAATTTCAACAGATTCCAAAGAATTTGGAATATTTTAGAGTAGATCTGAACAATTTGAAAGAGTTTCCAAGGATTTTAAGGGATTCGAAAACATTTTCATGTGGCTGTAAATAACTTCCTAAAATTCCGTAAGATATGGCCCTGTTAGACTAAGAAGGTATGGATCTCGGGACAGTGAGGGTACGTGAGTTAGAATTCGCTGATGATAAGGTTGTCTGAGGGTACGTGGGTTAGAGTTCGCAGATGATCAGGTTGCCTGAGGGTACGTGGGTTAGAGTTCGCAGATGATAACGTTGTCTGAGGGTACGTGGGTTAGAGTTCGCAGATTATAAGGTTGTCTGAGGGTACGTGGTTTAGAGTTCGCAGATGATAAGGTTGCCTGAGGGTACGTGGGTTAGAGTTCGCAGATGATAAGGTTGTCATGGCAGAGTCAATCGAAGACTTGCAAAGAATGTTAAGCAAACTGAATACAAGCATCAAGAACATGGGCCTCAAAATGAACGTAAATAAAACCAAAATTATGGTGTTTGAAGGAAAGGGTGAGAAAACAATGTGCAACATTATCCTGAATGATGAGAAAATAGAACAAGTTGATAAGTACGTATATCTGGGTAGCCTTTTCACTTGTGACGGAAAGATAGATGGGGAGTTAGATAGGCGTATAAACGAGGGTCAGAAGGTTATTGGTAGAGCAGGACCCATTATCAGAAGTAAAAATGTATCAAGTAAAGCTAAAAGAGCAAAAAACCAGGGTGACGATTCGGCGGACGATTTCATGGTTTTTCCCGGTCAAGCTTATCAATTTTCCCGGTCAACTTTATTTATGACGTTCATTCTAAACATCGATTAACACAACAGAGCAAAAAATGCAAAATAAATTAATTTTGAAACAAATATTTAAATTTTGCACTAAAAAATATCAATTTTTAACAACAAATGAAAAAGTTAAACCTTTATTTGAAAAAATTAATTTTAAACAAAAAATAACGGATTTTCAAGAAAATAGTTCAATTTTCAACCTAAGTGTTTAATTTTTTGACTAAAATGATGAATCTTCAACTGGAATAGTTGAATTTTAAACCAAAAAAGATGTGTTTTCAACTAAAACAATGAATCTTCAACTGAAATAGT
This sequence comes from Andricus curvator, assembly GCA_932195095.1. Taxonomy (NCBI): domain Eukaryota; kingdom Metazoa; phylum Arthropoda; class Insecta; order Hymenoptera; family Cynipidae; genus Andricus; species Andricus curvator. Next base: position 61,968 of record CAKNYM010048309.1, read on the forward strand.
TGAATTTTCAACATCAACAAATAAATGTTCACTAAGAAGCTAAATTTTGTTAACCAAAATTTAATAATTGAATTTTAGGTTTTAAAAATTAGTGTTTAACCAAATAGATGAATTTTCAACTAAAATGAAATATTTAATTGCAATAAGTTAAATTTTCAGTTAAAAAAATGACTTTCCACAAAAACAAACTAACTTTCAAAAAAATAATTAAATTTTCAAATAAAGTGATGAATTTTCAATGAAAATTGTAAATCTTTAACTGGAATAGTTGAATTTTAAAACAAAAAAATGAGTTTTCAAATAAAATGATGAATCTTTAACTAGAATAGTTTCATTTTGACAAACGAGATGAATTTTTAACCAAGAAGATTAATTTCTACCAAAAAAGATGAATTTTCAACTAAAAAAGATCATTTTTCAATAAAAAATTGAATAATTAAATTTTTATTCAAAAAATGAATGGTCAACCAAAGAGGTGAATTTTTAACTAAAATTATGGAATAATCCACTCAAATAATAGTTACATTTTCATTTCAAATAAATAATAATTTTCAGCCAGAAAAGAAACAAATTTTCAACAAAATAATTAAATTACTAGAAAAAAAATTACTTTTTTCCGAAGAAAAAAGTAGTTTTCAATCAACTAGCTTATATTTCAACCAAAAAAATGAATTTTCAATTGAAATGATGAATCTTCAACCAAAAACATTAATTTTTAACAAAAGAGTTTAATTTTCAACGAAGTAATTTTATTTCCAACTGTTGAATTTTGAACAAGAAAAAATTTTGAATTCTCTTGAATTTATTGAATTTTCCTAAATTCACTCAATTCAATTTATTTTTGAATTCCTTTCAATTCACCTGAAATTTTTAGGCATTTTATCAAGTTTTTTGAATTCCCTTTAATATTTCTAAACTCATTTCAAAGTTGCTGGATTTAATGAAATCTTTTTGAAGAATACAATAAATTTTTAATTGGTTTCAATAATTTAAAGAAATTTCAAATAACATTCCATCAAATTCTTTTGAAGCCTTTGAAATTTTTTCCAATTCATTCCAAATTCAAATAATTTAATCAGTTTTTTTCATATTTTCTAATTATTTTCAATTAAATGGATTTTTGTTAAATCACCTCGTGTTTTTATGAATTTCATCGAATTATTCTCACTTTTCCTAAATTCCTCTAAATTCCCTCCAACTTGACTGAAATCAATGGTATTTTTAAGATTTTTAAAATTGTGTTCAATTCATTTGAATTCTTTTGAATCCAAAAGAATTGAATTGTTTTTTTTGTTGTTGAAAATTATTTTTCTTTTTTATTGCAAATTTAACTGTTAAATTTTTGCTTGAAAACTTATCTTTTTTAGTTAAAAATTCAGCTATTTGGTTGAAAATTCATGTATTTTGTTGAAACTTCTTCTTGTAGAAAATTAATCTTTTTGGTTGAAAATTCATTTCTTTGGTGGAAAATTAGTTTTTTTATTGAAAATTAATTTTTTCTTCACTAAAAATTGCATTACATTTTTGGTCGAAAATGCATTTATTTGGTTGAAAAATTAACTGTTTCGTTGAAAATTTATTTTATTTGCTTAAAAATTTATTTCTCTAACTGAAAATTAAGTTATTCTTTTTTTGTTGAAAATGTATCTTTTTCAGTTAAAAATTCATCTATTTTGTTGAAAATTGGACTTTTTTGGTAGGAAATTAAACTTTTTGGTTGAAAATTGAATTATTAGGTTGAAAATTCCAATAAAAAATAAATAAAAAAATAAATATATGATGGAAAATTACTTTATGTTGTTAAAAATTATTCTGTATTGGTAGAAATTTAATCTTTTTGGTTGAAATTTTATTTGTTTGATTGAAAATTAGTTTTTTTTATTAAAATTAATTTTTTAACTAAAAGTTTAACTATTCCATTTTCGTCAAAATTTTTTTTTTTAAGAGAATTAATCTTTTTTGTTGAAAATTCATCTGTTTGGTTGATTTGACTCTTTCGTTGCAAATTTATTTTATTTGGTTACAAACTTATTACTTCAACTAAAACTTAAACTTTTTTATTTTTTGATGTAAATTTATATTTTTTAGTTGAAATTGTCTTTTTTGGTCGCAAATTAATTTTTTCGGTTAAAAATTCAACTATTAAGTTGAAAATTTCATTAAAAATTCAAACTTTTGGTTGAAAATACATTTATGTTGTTAAAAATTATTCTTTTTTGGTAGAAAATAAATATTTGTGTTTGAAATTTCATTTATTTCGTTGAAAATTAGTTTTTTAATTGTAAATTTATTTTACTCGATTAAACATTTATTTCTTTAACTAAAAATTATACTATTTATTTCAATAATTTGAAGGGATTTCAAAGGATTTTTAATGTTTCAAGATATTTTAAAAGATTTTTTTGAATTCTCCTTGAATTTTTTTAATTTACTTGAATTCTTCTAAATGCACTGAATTCTAATGAATTCAGTTTTTTTTGTTAGCATTTTTATAATTTACCCTGAGATCTTTTAAATTCACCTAGAATTCTTAGCATCAACATTCTTTTAAAGCCTTTGAATTTTTCTCCATTCATTCCAAATTTAATGAATTCAATGAGTTTTTTCATTTTTTTAGAATTATTTTTAATATAATCTAACTTGATTTTTTAATTCACCTAACATTTTTATGAATTTCATCAAATTCTTTTCATTTTTCTTAAATTCCTTTTAATTCAATCCAATTGTACTGAAATGACTGGATTTTTTTCCCAATGCATTTGAATTATTTTTTAATGTGAAAGAACATTACTCAGATTTTAATTTAATTTTTCATCGACATTTTTTTTTGGTAGACATTTAATCTTTTTGGTTGAAAATTCATCTGTTTGGTTGAAAATTTAAATATTTCGATGTAAACTTATCGTTTTTAGTTAATAATTAATCTATTTTGTTGAAAATTTATCTTTTTTGGTATCAAATTAATCTTTTCGGTTGCAAATTCAATTATTAGGTTGAAAATTCATTTATATTGTTAAAAGTTATTCTGCATTGGTAGAAAAATAATCTTTTGAGTTGAAATTTTATTTGTTTGGTTGACAATTAGTTTTTTTATTGATAATGAATTTTTTAACTAAAAGTTTAACTATTCCATTGTTCGTCAATGTTTTTTTTTGTAGACACTTAATCTTTTTGGTTAAAAATGTATCTTTTGTTTGAAAATTGGACTATTTTGTTGCAAATTTTATTAAAAATTAAAATTTTTGGTTGGAAATTCAATTATGTTGTTAAAAATTATTCTTTTTTTGTAGGGAATAAATCTTTTTGGTTAAACGTTTATTTCTTTAACTAAGAATTAAACTATTTATTTCAATAATTCACCTAGAATTCTTAGAAATTTCATTAAAATTCTTTTGAAGCCTTTGAATTTTTCTCAATTCATTCCAAATTTAATGAATTCAATGAGATTTTTCATATTTTTGAAATATTTTCAATAAGATCTAACTTGATTTTTTTTAGTTCACCTAGATTTTTTATGAATTTCATCAAATTCTTTTCATTTTCCTTGAATTCCTTTAAATTCAATCCAATTTTACTGAAATCACTTTATTTTTTTCATTTTTTGTCCAATGCATTTGAATTCTTTTTCAATTTGAAAGAACATTACTCAGATTTTAATATACATTAGTCCCTTTTTGATACAAATTTTTAAACTTTCAGTTAAAAAATTAATTTTCAATTAAAAAAAAAACTAATTTTCAACCACACTCATAAAATTTCAACCAAAATTTTTAATTTTTAATGAAATTTTCTAAAAAAATTTCTACCAATGCAGAATAACTTTTAACAATATAATTCTCGATATAAATGAATTTTCAACCAAATATTTTAATTTTGAATGAAATTTTCAACCTAATAATTGCATTTTCAACCGAAAAGATTAATTTTCTACCAAAAAATACAAATTTTCAACAAAATAGATGAATTTTTAACTAAAAATGATACGTTTTCATCGAAATATTAAAATTTTTAATCAAACAGATGAATTTTCAACCAAAAAGGTTAAATGTCCATCAAAAAAAATGTTGACGAAAAATTAAATTAAAATCTGAGTAATGTTCTTTCACGTTGAAAAAGAATTCAAATGCATTGGAAAAAATAAACAAATAAAGTGATTTCAGTAAAATTGGATTGAATTTAAAGGAATTTAAGGAAAATGAAAAGAATTTGATAAAATCCATCAAAATTCTAGGTGAATTAAAAAAAATCAAGTTAGATTTTATTAAAAATAATTCCAGAAAAAATGAAAAAACTCATTGAATTCATTAAATTTGGAATGAATGGAGAAAAATTCAACGGGTGAATTAAAAAAATACTTACAAAAAAAAATGAATTTATTAGAATTTAGTGCATTTAGAAGAATTCAAGTGTATTAAAAAAATTCAAGGCGAATAAAAAAAATCAAGATAATCTTTTAAAATATTAAAAATCCTTTGAAATCCCTTCAAATTATTGAAATAAATCGTTTAATTTTTAGTTAAAGGAATAAATTTTTAATAAAAAACTAATTTTCAACCAAAAAAATAATATTTAAACCAAAAAGATTTATTTTCTACCAAAAAAGAATAATTTCTAACAACATAATTAATTTTCTACGAAAAAAGACAATTTTAACTAACAAAGATAAATTTACAGCAAGAAATAAAATAGTTTAATTTTTAGTTGAAGTAATAAGTTTGTAACAAAATAAAATAAACTTTTAACGAAATAGCCAAATTTTTAATTTAACAGATGAATTTTCAACCAAAAATATTAATTGTCTACCAAACAAAAAAATTTCCACGAAAAAAGGAATAGTTCAAATTTTAGTTAAAAAATTAATTATCAATAAAAAACTGATTTTTTACCAAACCATATTTTTTTAAATATAAAAACTTTTTTTTCGATATAAATGAATTATAATTGAGTAACTATTTCTCACTTTGCGGTTAAAAATAGGTCACTTTTTCCCTTTTTTCAAGTGAATTAGCATTAGGATTAGGATTAAAAATATATAAATTACATTTTTTATTCCATTTTTAAAAGATTATATATTAAAAATTTCATTAAATTTTTGGTCGAAAATTCATTAATTTGATTGGAAATTTAACTGGTTCGTTGAAAATTTTTTTTATTTGCTTAAAAACTTATTTCTCTAACTGAAAATAAAACTATTATTTTTTTGTTGAAAATTTATCTTTTTTAGTTAAAAATTCATCTACATTGTTGAAAATTTGTCTTTTTTGGTAGGAAATTAAACTTTTTGGTTGAAAATTCAATTATTAGGTTGAAAATTCCATTAAAAATTAAAATATTTGGTTGAAAATTCATTTATATTGTTAAAATTTATCCTGCATTGGTAGAAAATAAAATTTTTTTATTACAATTTTATTTGGTTGGTTGAAAATTAGTTTTTTTATTGAAAATTAATTTTGTAAGTAAAATTTTAACTATTCCATTTTTGGTCGATTTTTTTTTTGTAGACAATTAATCTTTTTGTTTGAAAATTTATCTTTTCGGTTGAAAATTCATTTATGTTGTTAAAAATTATTCTTTTTTGGTAAAAAATAAATCTTTTTGGTTTGAATTTTATTTTTTTGGTTGAAAATTAGTTTTTTATTAAAAATTTATTTTACTTGATTAAAAATTTATTTCTTTAACTAAAAATTATACTATTTATTTCAATAATTTGAAGGGATTTCAAAGGATTTTTAACGTTTCAAGATATTTTAAAAGATTTTTTTGAATTCTCCCTGAGATCTTTTAAATTCACCTAGACTTCTTAGAAATTTCATCAAAATTCTTTTAGAGCCTTTGAATTTTTCTCCATTCATTCCAAATTTAATGAATTCAATGAGTTTTTTCATTTTTTTAGAATTATTTTTAATAAAATCTAACTTGATTTTTTAATTCACTTAAAATTTTTATGAATTTCATCGAATTCTTTTCATTTTTCTTAAATTCCTTTTAATTCAATTCAATTGTACTGAAATGACTTAATTTTTTTCCAATCCATTTGAATTCTTTTTTAATGTGTAAGAACATTACTCAGATTTGAATTTAATTTTTCGTTGAATTTTTTTTGTTTAGACATTTAATCTTTCCGGTTGAAAATTTAATTATCAGGTTGAAAATTCCATTAAAAATTAAAATATTCGGTTGAAAATTCATTTATATTGTTAAAAATTATTCTGTATTGGTAGAAAATTAACCTTTTGGTTGAAATTTCATTTGTTTGGTTGAAAATTAGTTTTTTTTTCATTGAAAATTAATTTTTTAACTAAAAGTTTAATTATTCCATTTTTCGTCGAAATTTCTTTTGGCAGACAATTAATCTTTTTGGTTGAAAATTCATCTGTTTGGTTGAAAAATTGACTATTTCGTTGAAAATTTATTTTATTTGTTTACAAACTTATTACTTTAACTAAAAATTAAACTATTCTATTTTTTGTTGAAAATTTACCTTTTTTAGTTAAAATTGTCTTTTTTGGTAGCAAATTAATTTTTTCGGTTGAAAATTCAACTATTAAGCTGAAAATTTCATCAAAAATTAAAATTTTTGGTAGAAAATAAATCTTTTTGGTTGAAATTTTAGTTTTTTTGTTCAAAATTAGTTTTTTATTGAAAATTTATTTTACTTGATTGAAAATTTATTTCTTCAACTAAAAATTATACTATTTCTTTTATTAATTTGAAGGGATTTAAAAGGATTTTTAATGTTTTAAGATATTTTAAAAGATTTTTTTAATTTTTTTTTTAATTCACTTGAATTCTTCTAAATGCACTAAATTCTAATCAATTCAATTTTTTTGTTAGTATTATTTTAATTCACCTTGAATTTTTTTAATTCACTTGAATTCTTCTAAATGCACTAAATTCTAATCAATTCAATTTTTTTGTTAGTATTTTTTTAATTCACCTTGAATTTTTTTAATTCACTTGAATTCTTCTAAATGCACTAAATTCTAATCAATTCAGTTTTTTTGTTAGTATTTTTTTAATTCACCTTGAGATCTTTTAAATTCACCTAGAATTCTTAGAAAATATATCAAAATTCTTTGCCTTTGAATTTTTCTCCATGAATTCCAAATTTAATAAATTCAATGAGTTTTTTCATATTTTTGAATTATTTTTAATAAAATCTAACTTGAATTTCTTTAATTCACCTAGAATTTTTATGAATTTCATCGAATTCTTTTCATTTTCCTTAAATTCCTTTAAATTTAATCCAATTTTACTGAAATCACTGGATTTTTTTCCCAATGCATTTGAATTATTTTTTAATGTGAAAGAACATTACTCAGATTTTAATTTAATTTTTCATCGAAATTTTTTTTTTTGTAGACATTTAATCTTTTTAGTTAAAAATTAATCTATTTTGTTGAAAATTCATCTGTTTGGTTGAAAATTTGACTATTTCGTTGCAAATTTATTTTATTTGGTTACAAACTTATTACTTCAACTAAAAATTAAACTATTATATTTTTCGTTGAAAATGTACCTTTTTTAGTTAAAATTGTCTTCTTTGGTAGCAAATTAATTTTTTTGGTTGATAAATCGACTATTAAGTTGAAAATTTCATTGAAAATTAAAATTTTTTGTTGAAATTTATTTATGTTGTTGAAAATTATTCTTTTTTGGTAGAAAATAAATCTTTTTGGTTGAAATGTTATTTTTTTGGTTGAAAATTAGTTTTTTTATTGAAAATTTATTTTATTTGAATAAAAGTGTATTTCTTTAACTAAAAATTATACTATTAATTTCAATAATTTCAAGGGATTTCAAAGGATTTTTAATGTTTTAAGATATTTGAAAAGATTTTTTTGATTTTTTTAATTTACCTTGAACTTTTTTAATTTACTTGAATTCTTCCAAATGCACTAAATTGTAATATGAATTTCATCGAATTCTTTTCATTTTCCTTAAATTCCTTTCAACTCAATCCAATTTTACTGAAATTACTGGATTTTTTTCCAATGCATTTGAATTCTTTTTCAATATGTGAATGAACATTACTCAGATTTTAATTTAATTTTTCTTCGACATTTTTTTTTGGTAGACATTTAATCTTTTTGGTTGAAAATTCATCTGTTTGGTTGAAAATTTAAATATTTCGATGAAAACTTACCTGTTTTAGTTAAAAATTCATCAATTTTGTTGAAAATTTGTCTTTTTTGGTAGAAAATTAATCTTTTCGGTTGTAAATTCAATTATTAGGTTGAAAATTCCATTAACAATTAAAATATTTGGTTGAAAATTCATTTATATTGTTAAAAGTGGTTCTTCATTGGTAGAGAATTCATCTTTTTGGTTGTAATTTTATTTGTTAGGGTGAAAATTACTTTTTTTATTGATAATTAATTTTTTAACTAAAAGTTTAGCTATTTCATTTTTCGTCAATTTTTTTTGTAGATGTTGAAAATTTGAGTATTTCGTTGCAAATTTTATTAAAAATTAAAATTTTTGGTTGAAAATTCATTTATGTTGTTAAAAATTATTCTTTTTTGGTAGATAATAAATCTTTTTGGTTAAAATTTAATTTTTTTGGTAAAAATTTTTTTTTTTTCATTGAAAATGTATCTTACTTGGTTAAAAATTATTCCAAATTTAATGAATTCAATGAGTTTTTTCACATTTTCGAATTATTTTTAATAAAATCTAACTTGATTTTTTTTAGTTCACCTAGAATTTTTATGAATTTCATCGAATTCTTTTAATTACATTCAATCCAATTTTACTGAAATTACTTTATTTTTTTTCCCCCAATGCATTTGAATTCTTTTCTAATGTGAAAGAACATTACTCAGATTTTAATTTAATTTTTCGTCGAAATTTTTTTTGTAGACATTCAATCTTTCCGTTTGAAAATTCAATCATTAGATTGAAAATTCCATTAAAAATTGAAATATTTTCTTGAAAATTCATTTATATTGTTAAAAATTATTCTGTATTGGTAGAAAATTAATCTTTTGAGTTGAAATTTTATTTGTTTGTTTGAAAGTTAGTTTTTTGATTGAAAATTAATTTTGTCAGTAAAAGTTTAACTATTTCACTTTTCCTCGAAATTTTTTTTTGTAAGACAATTAATCTTTTTGGTTGAAAATTCATCTGTTTAGTTGAAAATATGACTATATCGTTGCAACTTTATTTTATTTGGTCACAAATTTATTGCTTTAACCAAGAATTAAACTATTCTATTTTTTGTTGAAAATTTACCTTTTTAGTTAAAATTGTCTTTTTTGGTAGCAAATTAATTTTTTCGGTTGAAAATTCAACTATTAAGCTGAAAATTTCATTACAAATTAAAATTTTTGGTAGAAAATAAATCTTTTTGTTTGAAATTTTAGTTTTTTGGTTCAAAATTAGGTTTTTATTGAAAATTTATTTTACTTGATTGAACATTTATTTCTTTAACTAAAAATTATACTATTTATTTGATTAATTTGAAAGGATTTTTAATGTTTTAAGGTATTTTAAAAGATTTTTTTGATTTTTTTTTAATTCACCTTGAATTTTTTTAGTTCACTTGAATTCTTCTAAATGCACTAAATTCTGATAAATTCAGTTTTTTTTGTTAGTATTTTTTTAATTCGCCCTGAGTTTAATTCACCTTTAATTCACCTAGAATTCTTAGAAATTTCATCAAAATTATTTTAAAGCCTTTCAATTTCTAAATTTAATGAATTCAATGAGTTTTTTCATATTTATGAATAATTTTTAATAAAATCTAACTTGAATTTTTTTAATTTACCTAGAATTTTTATGAATTTCATCCAATTCTTTTCATTTTCCTTGAATTCCTTCAAATTCTATCCAATTTTACTGAAACACTTTATTTTTTCTATTTTTTGTCCAATGCATTTGAATTCTTTTTCAATTTGAAAGAACATTACTCAGATTTTAATATACATTAGTCCCTTTTTGATATAAATTTTAAACCCAATTTTTATAATTATTAATTATAAAAATAATAATAATAAAAACTAAATAATTAATAATTGTCTACAAAACAAAATCCGAAGAAAAATGGAATAGTTAAACTTTTAGTTAAAAAACTAATTTTCAATCAAACAAATAAAATTTCAACCAAACAGATTAATTTTCTACCAATGCAGAATAACTTTTAACAATATAAATCTCGATATAAATGAATTTTCAACCAAATATTTTAATTTTTAATGGAATTTTCAACCTAATAATTGAATTTTCAACCGAACAGATTAATTTGCTACCAAAAAAGACAAATTTTCAACAAAATAGATGAATTTTTAACTAAAAAAGATAATTTTTCATCGAAATATTTAAATTTTGAACCAAACAGATGAATTTTCAATCAAAAAGGTTAAATGTCTATAAAAAAAAAATGTCGACGAAAAATTAAATTAAAATCTGAGTAATGTTCTTTCACATTGAAAAAGAATTCAAATGAATTGGAAAAAAATAAAATAAAGTGATTTCAGTAAAATTGGATTGAATTTAAAGGAATTTAAGGAAAATGAAAAGAATTCGATGAAATGAATAAAAATTCTAGGTGAATTAAAAAAAATCAAGTTAGATTTTATTAAAAATAATTTAAAAAAAAATGAAAAATCTCATTGAATTCATTAAATTTGGAATGAATGGAGAAAAATTCAAAGACTTGAAAAGAATTTTGATGAATATTTTAAGAATTCTAGGTGAATTAGAAAGATCTCAGGGTGAATTGAAAAAATACTAACAAAAACAACTGAATTTATTAGAATTTAGTGCATTAAGAAGAATTCAAGTGAATTAAAAAAATCAAGATAATCTTTTAAAATATCTCAAAATATAAAAATCCTTTGAAATCCCTTCAAATTATTGAAATAAATAGTTTAATTTTTAGTTAAAGAAATAAATTTTTAATAAAAAAACTAATGTCCAGTCAAACAAATAAAATTTAAACCAGAAAGAATAATTTTTAACAACATAAATGAATTTTCCACCAAAAGTTTTAATTTTCAATGAAATTTTCAGCTCAGTAGTTGAATTTTCAACCGAAAAAATTAATTTGCTACCAAAAAGACAATTTTAATTAAAAAAGATAAATTTACAGCAACAAAGAAAATAGTTTAATTTTTAGTTAAAGTAATAATTCATTTACATTGTCAAAACTTACTTTTTATTGGTAGAAAATTAATCTTTTTGGTTGAAATTTCATTTGTTTGGTTGAAAATTAGTTTTTTGATTGAAAATTAATTTTATCAGTAAAAGTTCAACTATTTCATTTTTCGTCGAAATTTTCTTTTGGAAGAAAATTATTTGGTTACAAACTTATTACTTCAACACAAAATTAAAATATTCTATTTTTTGTTGTGGATTTATCTTTTTTAGTTAAAATTGTCTTTTTTGGTAGCAAATTAATTGTTTTGGTTGAAAATTCAACTACTCAGCTGAAAATTTCATTAAAAATTAAATTTTTTGGTTGAAAATTAGTTTTTTTTACTCAAAATTTATTTTATTTGATTAAAAATGTATTTATTTAACTAAAAATTATACTATTTATTTTGATAATTTGAAAGGATTGCAGAGGATTTTTAATGTTTTAAGATATTTCAAAAATTTTTTTTTTTAATTCACCTTGACTTTTTTTAATTCACTTGAATTCTTCTAAATGCACCAAATTCTAATAAATTCAGTTTTTTTTTGTTAGTATTTTTTGTTAAAATTTTTTTTATTTCATTTATAAAAGATTCTATATTAAAAATGTCCCAAGATTATAATTTTGGTCTCTAAATATGAAAGACCGGAAAAAATGAAAAATGAGTGAATTTTGAAAAAAGTTTTTCGACCACCCTGATTTCTATTGCATGTGATTTCGAAAAACCCTGAAATTCCCTGAAAGTCCCGGGAAGTGCCTGGAAGTAAACTTATAAATGCGACTCGCCTTTTTAAAATGTCAACTGATTGATCTGCATTCTACTTGAAGAATTCTTCAAGTGCAAGAGCTTGACCCGCTTTTTGACTTTAAATTTACCGCTAATGTATCTTCCTCGCTCGCCTTTCCCTGTCGACTGTGGAAATCAGTCACGGACGTGAGCCCGGTTTGACGTCCCGCACCACTTACAATTTTCTACTTTGAAAAATTGCCCGCCTAAACCGTAAATGGCGCAAGAGAAACTAATGATGGGCGAGATTTCCAACTATTATGTCCACATGTGGACACATTCAGAGTGTGACTATCCGGGTAAAGTGCAAATGATTTTTCTTCCTTTCATGAGATTCATTTATCTTCGCAAATGTCACAAAAATCGGGGTTTGCCAATTCCGGGAATAGCATAATGAAATGTTGCAGATTTTTGAAATGTAACACACAAAATACCGGGGATCTAAACGTTGCAAACGGTTGACATCTAAATTCTGTAAAAGTGTAACAAATGAAAAC
>CAKNYM010048309.1:83191-96234 GCA_932195095.1 Andricus curvator
ATATGAAACAAACTATTTTTATATTCAAAATACAACAATACTATATGGCATGAATTTGTTCGCGTCTTCGAGATGCATTATATAAATGAATATTATATATATATATATATATATATATATATATATATATATATATAAATGAACTATTATTGAATGAGAAAAACTTTGTTCATATTGGGAATACTATATCTAACAAGTTGGTTCGCGTCTTCGAGACGCATAGAATGACCTATTGACGTACCTTTCATAACCTCTTATGATCTGGCAATACTGATTTATAAATTTTTCAAATATATCGTTTATCTTGTTGATATGAGGAAAACTCTTTTAATATTTAATATTGTATAATGTACATGATATATTTGTTCGCATCTTCGAGACGCATGGATTGCCCAACTACAATTGATTGACCTACAATAACCTACCAATATTGTTCCTAAATTTTTTAAGAAAATAATTCGCCTTGTTTATAAGAGGACATTTTTGATACTGGGAATGTAACAGTAATATCTTTGATCTAATTGTTCGCGTCACCGAGACGCACGGATTGACCTATTGACGAACTTCACAACCGTATATTTTCTTTGAAACTTTTGCAAAGTTTTGATTCAATTTGAGACATTTGTTTATGTTTACTTCGTCAGTAATTACTATGTTGATACGGGCTCTTTCTAAAAAGAGAAAAGCAGTTTGATGACTCCGAGGTTTTATCTATACTCGAGAAAAAAGATAGGTAGGTTGTATAGTTTTGAACATGATTCTTGAGAAGGCATCGCATCGGTTCGTTGAACGAGAATTCCAAGCGTCCAAGTGTATTGCATAATAAAACACGTACCGTTAGACGCGTCAAATCGGGCTCTCTATATACCGTAATAAAGAAATCAGAGGATGTGTGACAAAAAATACTAGAGAAAAATCAAAATATTCCATACCTATACTTATGAGGACCGTTCAAAAAATACGTAACGCTCGAGGTGACCCCCCCCCCCCTTATATGAATCATTATAAAAAAAATCTCGCACATTGACCGCAATATTACACAAAATCTATAAAAACAAGGTGCCTACTGATTAGGCAATTTGAAATTTTCGGGTTTTTTTTAATAAAAAAAAAATCAAATATAATATTATATTATGCCATCAAGCCATTTCCCTTTCGGGGTAAGCGTGTTCTATTCTCTCATTATTTAGGACAATGTTCCACATTGCTTTCTCACCCTTTCCTTTAAACATTATAATTTTTGTTTTTATTACGTTAATTTCGAGGACATGTTTTTCATGCTTGTATTCAGTTTGGTCAACATTCTTTGCATGTCTTCGATTGATTCTGTTCTAACAACCTTATCATCTGCGAACGCTAACCCACGTACCCTTACTGTTTCGAGATCTACACCTTCTTCCTCCAAAAGGGCCATATTTAGACACTTCTATCCACCTTTCCAGTAGGCACAAAATCATGAACATCCCAAGAACGTCCTTGATACGTTCCTAGGACTCACCCTTTCCTTCAAACACCATAATTTTTGTTTTATTTACGTTAATTTCGAGGCCCGTGTTTTTCATCCTTGTATTCAGTTTAGTCAAAATTCTTTGCAAGTCTTCGATTGATTTTGCCATGAAAACCTTATCATCTGCGAACGCTAACCCACGCACCCTTACTGTTTCGATATCTACACCTACTTCGTCCAAGAGGGCCATTCTTAGACACTCATAGCCACCTTCCGAGTGGGCACAAAACCATTAACATCACAAGACACGTCCTTGGGACGTTCCTAGGACGTCCAATTTTAGTCCAATCAACGTCTATGAAAACAAGGTGCCTACTGATCAGGCAATTTGAAATTCCCGGGATTAAATTTTTTTTTTTAATCTAATATTATATTATGTTATGTGGGTGTGGTGAACCCACTTTTGTAGTTATTTACTACAAGAAACTATCCACCTAGAAACACTACCCGAATCGGGTAGTGTCACGCCTACCCTGAAAGGGAAATGGCTTAATGGTATACTTACTTACTTACTTACTTATACTATCAAGTCATTTCCCTTTCGGGGTAAGCGTATTCTATTTTCTCATTATTTAGACAATGTTGCACATTGCTTTCTCACCCTTTCCTTCAAACACCATAATTTTTGTTTTACTTACGTTAATTTCGAGGCCCATGTTTTTCATGCTTGTATTCAGTTTGGTCAACATTCTTTGCAAGCCTTCGATTGATTCTGCCATAACAACCTTATCATCTGCGAACGCTAGCCCACGTACCCTTACTGTTTCGAGATCTGCACCTTCTTCGTCGAAGAGGGCCATTCTTAGACACTTCTATCCACCTTTCCAGTGGACACAAAACCATGAAGATCCCAAGAACGTCCTTGGGATGTTCCTAGGACATCCAATTTTAGTCCAATCAACGTCTATGAAAACAAGGTGCCTACTGATCAGGCAATTTGGAATTCCCGGGATTACAATTTTTTTTTAAATCTAATATTATATTATGTTATGTAGGTGTGGTGAACCCACTTTTGTAGTTATTTACTACAAGAAACTATCCACCTAGAAACACTACCCGAATCGGGTAGTATCACGCCTACCCTGAAAGGGAAATGGCTTAATGGTATACTTACTTACTTATACTATCAAGTCATTTCCCTTTCGGGGTAAGCGTGTTCTATTTTCTCATTATTTAGACAATGTTGCACATTGCTTTCTCACCCTTTCCTTCAAACACCATAATTTTTGTTTTACTTACGTTAATTTCGGGGACCATGTTTTTCATGCTTGTATTCAGTCTGGTCAACATTCTTTGCAAGTCTTCGATTGATTCTGCCATAACAACCTTATCATCTGCGAAAGCTAACCCACGTACCCTTACTGGTTCGAGATCTACAACTTCTTCGTCGAAGAGGGCCATTCTTAGACACTTCTATCCACCTTTCCAGTAGACACAAAACCATGAAGATCACAAGAACGTCCTTGGGACGTTAGTAAGACGTCCAATTTTAGTCCAATCAACGTCTATAAAAACAAGGTGCCTACTGCTCAGGCAATTTGAAATTCTCGGGTTTTTTAAATTAAAAAAAAATCTAATATATTATGTGATACCATCAAGTCATTTCCCTTTCGGGGTAAGCGTGTTCTATTCTCTCATCATTTAGGACAATTTTGCACATTATTTTCTCACCCTTTCTTTCAAACACCATAATTTTTGTTTTATTTACGTTAATTTCGAGGCCCATGTTTGTCATGCTTGTATTCAGTTTCCTCAACATTCTTTGCAAGTCTTCGATTGATTCTGCCATAAAAACCTTGTCATCAGCGAACGCTAACCCACGTACCCTTACTGCTTCGAGATCTACACCTTCTTCATTCAAGAGGGCCATTCTTAGACACTTCTATCCACCTTCCGAGTGGGCACAAAACCATGACCATCCCAAGAAACGTTCTTGGGACGTTCCTAGGACGTCTAATTTTAGTCCAATCAACGTCTATAAAACAAGGTGCCTACTGATCAGGCAATTTGAAATTCTCGGGATTTTTTTTAAATTAAAAAAAAATCTGATATAATATATTATACCATCAAGTCACTTCCCGTTCGAGGTAAGCGTGTTCTATTCTCTCATTATTTAAAACAATGTTGCACATTGTTTTCTCACCCTTTCCTTCTAACACTATAATTTTTGTTTTATTTACGTTAATTTCGAGGCCCATGTTTTTCATGCTTGTATTAAGTTTGGTCAACATTCTTTTCAAGTCTTCGATTCATTCTGTCATAACAACCTTATCATCTGCGAACGCTAACCCACGTACCCTTACTGTTTCGAGATCTACACCTTCTTCGTCGAAGAGGGCCATTTTTAGACACTTCTATCCAGCTTCCGAGTAGGTACAAAACCATAAAAATCCCAAGAACGTCCTTGGGACATTCCTTGGACGTCCAATTTCAGTCCAATCATCTTCTATAAAAACAAGGTGCCTACTTATCAGGCAATTTGAAATTCTCGGGTTTATTAAAATCAAAAAAATGTGATATGATATTATATTATACCATCAAGTCATTTTCCTTTCGAGGTAAGCGTGTTCTGTTCTCTCATTATTTAGACAATGTTGCACATTGCTTTTTCACCCTTTCCTTTAAAAACTATAATTGTTGTTTTATTTACGTTAATTTCGAGGCCCATGTTGTTCATGCTTGTATTCCGTTTCGTCAACATTCTTTGCAAGTCTTCGATTGATTCTGCCATAAAAACCTTATCATCTGCGAACGCTAACCCACGTACCCTCACTGTTTCGAGATCTACACCTTCTTCGTCGAAGAGGCCAATTCTTAGACACTTCTATCCACCTTCCGAGTGGGCACAAAACCATGAAAATCCCAAGAACGTCCTTGGGACGTTCCTAGGACGTCCAATTTCAGTCGAATCAACGTCTCTAAGACGTCTAGTGTCCTCAAGATGTCCTAAAGACGTCTTGAAGACATAGGACGTTCTCTGGACATCTTTCGTACTGAAATTAGACATATTAAGAACATTCCTAGGATGTCAAAAAGACATGTTCCAAAAGACGTTTTAGGGATGTCCTGAAGACGTCTCTAGGACATCCCTAATTTTTGTGCCCACTGGGTTGTCAAACGCTTTTTTTAGGTCAACAAATATACAGAAAACTTTTGTATATGATTGAAAATTCGTCTTTTTCGGTAGAAAATTAATCTTCTTCGAGGGAAATTCATCATTTTGGTTGACAATTCAACTATTTCCTGAACAATTAATCTAATTAATAGGAAATTTAACAATTTTGAGAGAACGTCATTTTTGTGGTTGAAAATCAATTTTTTTAAATGACAATTTACCTACTGCATTTTTGGTGAAAATTTATCTTTCTTAGTTGAAAATTTTTGTATTTTGTTGAAATTTTATTTCTTGGTAGAAAATTAAGATTCTTGAAAATCATCTTTTTAGTTGAAAATTTAACTATTCCATTTTTAATGGTAAATTTATTTATTTTTTTGTTGAAAATTCAACTATTTGGTTAAAAATGCATGTATTTTGTTAAAACTGAGAATGTTTTGGTAGAAAATTAGTTTTCTTGCTTGAAATATCATCTTTATAATTGAAAATTCAACTCTTTGTTGAAAATCGATGGTTTTAGTTGAAAATTGAACTAATTGGTTAAAAATTAGTTTATTTTGTTGAAAATTTATTTTTTCGGTAGAAAATGAATCTTCTCGGTTGAAAATGAATGTTTTTGATTAAAAATTAAGGTTTAATTCAACAATTATGTGAACATCTTTTTTTTTTAATTCAACTGTTTTGTTGAAAATTCGTCTTTTTCGGTTGAAAATTCGACTTCTTTGGTAGAATATTCAACTATTTGGTTAACAATTTTTTTTTTTTTGTAAATCCATATCTTAGGTTGAAAATTTCACAGCTTTGTTGAAAAATAGTTGTTTTTGGTTAAAAATTTATTCTTCAACTGAATATTTAACTACTTCAGTTAAAGATTCATAATTTTAGTTTTAAATTCATCTCTTTGATTAAAAATGTAACTGTTTGGTTAAAAATTACTTTTTTTGGGTTAAAAATTCAACTACTTGGTATAAAAATCAATTGTTTGGTTGACAATTAACTTTTTTCGTTGGAAGTTCATTTATTTTGTTGAAAATTTGTCATCTGAATTGAAAATTCAACTCTTTGGTTAAAAGTGAGTTGAGCTGCTTTGTTGAAAATCCAACTATTTGGTTAGAAATTAATCTACTTTATAGAAAATTAAATAATTTTGTTTTTTGTTTGAAAATTAATTTTTAACTAAAAGTATAACTGTTCCAGTTAAAGATTCTTCATTTTAGTTGAGTATTCATTTCTTTGGTTGAAAATTTAACTATTTTGTTGAAAACATTTTTTTTATTGAAAATTGATAGTTGAAGATTCATCGTTTTGAGTAAAAATTCATCTCTGGATGATAATTAATCTAATTTGTTAAAAATTAAAAAACATTTTTTTACAACCAATTTTTTTACAAAATTCTCTGTCTTAAATGAGAATTGTAATTCTCATTACCAAAAAATATCTGATGTTCCAACTCAGAATTATAATTCTTTTCCAAAATTTCCTCTTCCAAATCGGAAATCTTTTACGTCTATTAAAATTTTTAGGAATCTCTTGAAATCTTTAAAAATCGTGGAAAACCGTTTAAATCTTTTAAATTTCACTGAGAATCAGGAGAACATTTTTATTTTTTCAAGAAACAATGTTTTTCGAATGAAAAAATTATTCTTATCATAAGAAAAATTTCTTTCGATCAAAAAAAGATTTGATTGAACGTATTCAGTACCAAATTTCTTTGATTCTATTAATTTTTTTCTCAGTGTAGTAAAATATTTCAGCTTTTCGGAGACCCTGAAATGTGTCTGACTTTAACCAAAATTTCCACAAAAGACTCTCCATGAGGGAAAACAGATTTCCTCTCTTGAGATTTTTAAGTGCACAAGAGTGGACCACATACTTGAAAATGAATGAGGAACGGAATTTTCTCCCGCGGGAAAACCAGAAACACGCCCTGAAAAATACCCTGTAGACTTGATTTTTTTCCTTCATTTAACCAAAAATAACTTCAAAGTGAAGAAAATCATTTTAAGTTAAAGAAAAATTTTTATTGATACACAACAAACAATTCCTTGAATAAAAAAACGACATTTTTTTGGATCAAAGGAACTCTTCTGTGATTAAAAGCTAAAAAATGTTTTTCTCTGATTCAAACAGGATGGTCTGGGAAAATCTGGAAATCAGGGAAAAGTCAAGGAATTTTTATTGGTTGGGAAAGTCAGGGAAAATTGAGAAATTTCGATAAAAATTTTGACAAAGTCAGGGAATTTCTATAAGAGGGACTGTAAAATAAAATGAATAATAAAATAATAATAAAATAACTGTCAAGGATAATAAATTTTAATTCGAAATTTTTTATTCCTTTCATAAAGGGGATAATTAAAAATTGGTCAGGGAAAAATTATGGAATTTTCAAAATGATATTTTGCGGCCACCCTGATATAATATTCTTATCAGTAATTTATTTGCCTCGTATTTCTATTTTTTTGCAGTTGCTTCTTTTTTTTAAATTTAATTTAATTTAATTTTTTTTTAATTTAAAATTTAGTTGGTTGAAATTTTTTCTTTTTAGGTTGAAAATGAAAATATACTGATAAAAAACTAACTTTTTGTTGAAAATTCAATATTTTGGTGTTGAAAATTCAACTAAAATCTTTCTTGAATGAAAATTCAACTATTTTTTTGTACATTCATCGTTTTGGTATTAAAATTTATCTGTTTTAGTAGAAATTTCATCTTTTTTGCTATAAATGCAACTGTTTGGTTGAAAATTAGTCATTCTTGACTGAGAAATCAACTATTTTGTTGAAAATTAATTTTTTTCGTTTGAAAATTGAACTAATTGGTTGAAGGTTAAACCACTTTCTGAAAAATCTTTTTTTTTGTGAAGATGCATCACTTTATGTTAGTTAAAAATTCATCTATTTGGTTGAAAGTTGAACTACTTTGTTAAACATTTTTTTTTTGATTAAACGTTTATCTCCTTGGTTTAAAATGGAACTATTTTGTTGAAAAATATATTTTTTTTTTTTAAATAAATTTTTCCAACAGAAAATGTAACTTTTTCATTTTTGATTGAAAATTAACTTTTCTGTTGAAAATTCATGTTTTTAGGTGGAAAATTCAACCTTTTTTACAGGAAATTCGTATATTCGTATTTTTTGTTGTAAATTCAATTATTTGTTTGAAATTTCGTCTTTTTGGCAGAAAATTATTCTTCTTGATTGAAAATTTGTCTTTTTAATTTTAAAATTCATCTCTTTCGGTAGCAATTTAATCTTTTTTTGTTTAAAATTAACTGTATTTAAATTAAAAATGCGTCTCTTTTGGTGAAAAATTAATCTTTTTGTTTAAAAATTGTTTTTTTTTTGGTTTTAAAATTAATCTCTCTTGGTAGAAATTGTACCATTTTGTGTTAAAAATATAAAAATATTGCCCTTTTTGATGTAGAATCAACTATTTTATTGAAATTTCTTTTCTTTCGGGTGAACGCAACTGTTTTTTTATTTAAAATTAAAATTATTTTTGGTTGACAATTGAACTGCTTGGTTAAAGGGTTAACCACTTTGTTTGAAAATCATTTTTTTGTTGAAGATTCATCATTATAGTTGAAAATTCTATTGTTTGGTGGCAAATTGAACTATTTTGATTAAATTTTTTGATGAATTCATTTTTTTTTTTTTTTTTTTTTTTTTTTTGAAAATTCAACTGTTTGGGTTGAAAATTAGTTTTTTTAGTTGAAATTAAATTTTTTAACCGAAAATGTAACTTTTCCCTTTTTGGTTTAAAAATTATCTTGTTTAGTTGAAATTTCCTCTTTTTTGGTTATAAATCTTTTTTTGTGGAAAATTAACTTTTCTGTTTGAAATTAACTGTATTTAAAATAAAAATGCGTCTTTTGTGATGAAAAATTAATCTTCTTGTTTAAAAATTATTTATTGTTTTGTTTTTAAAATTCATCTTTCTTGGTAAATTTTACCATTTTTTGATAAAAATGTAACTATTGCCCTTTGTGATGAAGAATCAATTATTTTATTGGAATTTCTTTTTTTTCGCGTGAACACAACTGTTTTTTTATTTAAAATTAAAATTATTTTTGGTTGAGAATTCAACTGCTTGGTTGAAGGGTTAACCACTTTGTTTGAAAATCATTTTTTTGTTGAAGATTCATCATTATAGTTGAAAATTCTACTGTTTGGTGGCAAATTGAACTATTTTGATGAAATTTTTTGATGAATTCATTTTTTTTCGAAAATTCAACCTTTTTGGGTTGAAAATTCCACTATTTGGTTGAAAATTATCTTTTTTAGTTGAAATTTCATCTTTTTTGGTTAGAAATGCAACTGTTTGGTTAAAAAGTAACTTTTATGTTGATAATAAAAGCTAATCTTAATAAAACTATTAAAATTAATAATAAATTAAATAATGGAAAAAAAAATTAATTACAATATAGATTTCTAAATTATTATATTCAATGAAATAATATTCATTATATAAGATTTTTTATTGCGTAGAAAATTTTACTATTTTACAGAAATTTATTTATTTATTTATTATCAATCTTATTTGTCGAAAAATCGTTTTTTTTATATAAAATTCATCCCTTTTGGTAGAAATTTCATCTTTTTTGTAAAAATGCAACTATTTTATTTTCTATTAAGAATTCATCCTTGTAGGTTGAAAATTCAACTATTTGTTTGAAAATTCATGTATTTTGTTAAAAATTCGTCTTTCTTAGTGGAAAATTAATTTTTTTTTGGTTTAATATTCGTCTTTTTGGTTTTTAAATTCATCTCTTTTGGTAGAAATTTCATCTTTTTTTTGTAAAAATACAAGTATTTTATTTTCTATTAAGAATTCATCTTTTTACGTTGAAAATTTAACTATTTTCTTGAAAATTTAATTATATTGTTGAAAATTCAACTCTTTGGTGGAAAATTTGACTGGTTTAATGAAATTTCGTTCTTTTAATTAATTTAATTAAAATAACCAAATAATGATTTAATTTAATAATTAATTAATTTTTATATTTTTCATTGTGAATTTGTATTTTTGTTTAAAATTCAACTTTTCTGTTAAAAATTTATTTATTTTGTTGAAAATTCAAGTTTTTTGTTAAAAAGTCTTCTTTTTTGATCGAAAATTCAACTATCTTCTAAAAAATACAATTATATGGTTGAAAATGCAACTGTTTTTGGTTGAAGCTCAATTCTTTTATTTGAAAATTCGAATAGTTGGTTGAATATCCATCGTTGTGTGTAGAAAATTCAAGTATCTGGTTGAAAATTCAACTGATCTGTTGAAAATTTAATTATGTTGTTGAAAATTCTATTATTTTAATAAAAAGTCATCTTTTTGTTCAAAAAATCGTTTTGTTGAAACTTCGTACTTTTGGAATGAAAATTCATCTTTTATGTTATAAAAAAGTGATATTTTTTGGTTGAAATAAAGAAATAAATTTGAATTTCTTTAAACTAAAATAATTGTAAAATTTAAGAATTTTAAATTAGATTAAAATCAAATTCAAAATCCCATTTAACGTCCAATACTCAAGTTATGTGTAGAATTCCTGAAATTAAAAAGAAGAATAGAAAGACCAAATTTGGACAACCATCATAAAATGTTCCCATTGTAAATAGAAAAAAAAATAGAAAAAAAAAAAAAAATTTCTTTCTGGACGAAAATAAAAAAGAGAAAAGAAAAATGAGAAGGCAACAAACCATATCCCATTCCTTCTCTTTGGTTGCCTTCTCATTTTTCTTTCCTCTTTTTTATTTTTGTCCAGAAAGAAATTTTTTTTTTATGAAATTTTTTTTTTTAAGAAATTTTTTTTTCTATTTACAATGGTAGCATTTTATGGTGGTTGCCCAAATTTGGTCTTTGTATTCTTGTTTTTATTTTCAGGAATTCTATACATTAACTTGTGATTTTGAATTTTATTTTAATCTAATTTAAAATTCTTAAATTTTAAAATCTTAAAAAAAAATTTCTTTCTGGACAAAAATAAAAAAGAGGAGAGAAAAATGAGAAGGCAACCAACCAAATCCCTTTCCTTCTCTTAGGTTGCCTTCTCATTCTTCTTTTTTATTTATGTCCAGAAAGAATTTTTTTTTTCAGGAATTCTATACATTAAAATAATTTTATTCCTTTCATAAAAGATTATATGCGTTCTATGTTAAAAATGTTGCAATATTAAAATGCATGTCTATCGAATGGGGTATGAGAAAAAAAATAAAAAATGAGGGCAAAATCGAGCAATTTTGAAAAAAAGAGTTTTTGGGCTAACCTTTCAAAAAAAAAAATTTTTATGAAAAAATCTTTTTTCAGAGTGACGTAATTTCCTCTTTTGAGTTCGATAGTTACTCATTTCCCCCGATCATAAGAAATAAGATACTTCTTTGAGGTTTCCGTCCAACATCTGGAACCGCAGAGAAGACAGAAAGCCACAACATGGAAGTGTCACATAATGCAAGACAAGGACGTCGATATCATGAATATTGAAACCTCTTTTTTAACATCCGCCGGGAATCTGAGGAAAAAACGTCCTTTCGTTAATGCAATTCTTTTTCTTTATCTTTGTCGATTTCTGATTATTTACTACGCTATCCGGCTTCCGTTGCGTTGATTGGACGAGTTCCAAGGGGCGGTGCATAAATTACGTCAATCTTTTTTTTCTTTGGGGGGGGGGGGGGTAACGTAATAATAACCAGTTCTCATGTAAGATATATTTAAGCCTACTCATCACTAAAAACAAATTCAACTTAGTTGAAAATTCGTCGTTTTTGGAAGAAAATTAATCTTTTTATTAAGTTATTATTTTAATTGAAAATTATTTTTTTTAGTTTAATTATTTTGTTCAAAATTCGTACTTTTTTAATGAGAAATAATTTTCTTATTGAAAATGTCACTATTGCATTTTTGTTTGAAAATTGAATTTTGTTGTTAAAAATTCCTGTTTTTTTTTAATTCGTATTTTTTTTTGGTAGAATTAATCTTCTTGGTTTGAAATTAATCTTTTTTGGACAAAAATTCGTCTTTTTTGGTTGAGCAGGTTGAAAGTTGAACTGCTACTTTATTAAAAATTAATTTTTTTGGTTGAAGGTTCATTATTGAAATTGAAAATTGAACTATTTTATTGAAAATTCGTTTTTTTTCATGAAAACTAATCTCGTTACTGAGAATGTAACTATTGCATTTTTGTTTGAAAATTGAATTTTTTTGTTAAAAATTCCTGTTTTTTTTTAATTCGTATTTTTTTGGTAGAATTAATCTTCTTGGTTTAAAATTCATTTTAAAAAAATGAAAATTCGTCTTTTTTGGTTGAGTAGGTTGAAAGTTGAACTGCTACTTTATTAAAACTTAATTTTTTTGGTTGAAGATTCGATTCATTATTGAAGTTGAAAATTTAACTATTTTGTTGAAAATTCGTTTTTTTCTGTTGAAAATTGATTCTTTTTAGTTGAAAATTCAAATATTTAGTTGAAAATTCGTCTTTCTTGGCAGAAAAATTCATCTTTGTTTTTTTTTTCAACTACTTGGTTAAAAGTTGAACTGGTTTTATAAACATTTATTCTTTTGTTTTTGAAAATTAATCTTCTCGAGTAAAAATTAATCTTTTTTGGTTGAAAATTCGTTGTTTTTGGAAGAAAACTAATCTTTTTATTAGAATTTATTATTTTAATTGAAAATTATTATTTTTACTTTAACTATTTTATTGAAAATTCATTTTTTTTAAATGAAAACTAATTTTCTTATTGAGAATGTCACTATTGCATTTTTGTTTGAAACTTGAATTTTTTTTTGTTAAAAATTCCTGTTTTTTTTTTAATTTGTATTTTTTGGTAGCATTAATCTTCTTGGTTTAAAATTCAACTTTTTTGGTTGAAAATTCGTTTTTTTTTGGTTGAATAGGTTAAAAGTTAACTATTTTGTTGAAAATTCTTTTTTTTTCTGTTGAAAATTGATTCTTTTTAGTTGAAAATTCAAATATTTGGTTGAAAATTCGTCTTTTTTTGACAAAAATTCGTCTTTTTTGGTAGAGTAGGTTGAAAGTTGAACTGCTACTTTATTAAAAATTAATTTTTTTTGGTTGAAGATTCATTACTGACGTTGAAAATTTAAATATTTTGTTCAAATTCGTTCTTTTTTCTGCTGAAAATTGATTTTGTTAATTGAAAATTCAACTATTCATTTTTTGGTTCAAAATTGATTCTTTTTGGTTGAAAATTCAACTATTTAGTTGAAAATTCATGCATTTTGTTGAAAATTCGTCTTTTTTGTAATGAAAACTAATTTTGTTTTTGAAAATGTCACTATTGCATTTTTGTTTGAAAATTGAATTTTTTGTTGTTAAAAATTCCTGTTTTTTTTTTTAATTCTTATTTTTTCGGTAGAAATAATCTTCTTGGTTTAAAATTCACCTTTTTTGTTTAAAAATTCGTTTTTTTT
>CAKNYM010048310.1:0-13734 GCA_932195095.1 Andricus curvator
CTTGACATGCCAAAATGAAGCCCTCCGTGCCCGACTTCAATCCGGGTGATCTAAGGAAAGCAAACGTTAGCTCATACGACATCGACTGATCTTCCACATTTCTGTGGAAGATGCCGTGCATCCTCTTGTCGAGGAGCTGTTCGTGGAAGTTTTTCTCCTGTGCTTTCTTAATCCGGGCCTTCAGGAGTGAGTATTCAAGATGGATAAGATTTGATGCATTTTGCTCACCCCTAATATTGAAGTCAAGGCCGAGTGTTTCAGCAGCCTCCTCCGCTGCTTTGTACAGAAACGCCCCTTTTCCCACTTCTTCGTGTTTCCTGACCATTTTAAGAAGAGGGTCTTGTCCATTTGCAACTATATGTGCTGTACCCAGAATGAGTCTGTTGTGAAGTCATTCAAGATTCAGTATTCCGCGACCACCTAGGCGGCGTGAGATGTAAAGTCGCGGAACAGAAGACTTAAGGTGCATGCTCTTGTTCATGTGCAAAACCTTTCGCGTCCCGATATCAAGGGATCTGAGCTCGTCCTTCGTCCATGGAACCACTCCAAATGAATAGAGTACTACCGGGACGGCAAGCATGTTCGTTGCAGATACTTTGTTTCTCGCCGACAGTTCGGAAGACCAAATCTGCCGGATGAGACGTTTGTATCTGCATCGGAGAGTATCCTTTATAGATGTCGCGTCCTGAATGCGGCTCTGTGGCACGCCCAGGTATGTATAGGTCTCTCCAGCGCAAAGGTGTCGTATAGCGCTTCTGTCAGCGAGCTCAGGATCTTCGGGGATGCCATTAAGTTTTCCTTTCTTCAAATTAACCTTGGCGCATTTCTCTAACCCGAATTCCATTCCAACCTCTTGAGTGTACTCTTTGACAATTTTCAGAGCTAGATGTAGTTTCTCTTGATTCCTAGCATAGATCTTAAGATCATCCATGTAAAATACATAAGTGACCTTATGCTTTCGGTTTCCAGGTTTTCCGCAGAGATACCCTTCGGAATGGCGAAGTGCGAGAGATAGTGGCAATAATGTGAGAATATATATATATATATATATATATATATATATATATATGAAGATATTTATTTATAAAAGAAAAATGTGTGAGCTCAAGACATCCTGGGACATCACACTGTAAATAAAAACTAATTAACAATTTCAAAAATGGAACTGTAGTTCAAGAATTCGAGATTGAATTGCATTCTTAATATTTTTTAACATTGAATAATTGACAGGTACACTGAAAAAAAAACTTATTTGAATCAAAGGAAATTTCTTTGATTCAAAGAAATGGTAGAGCAGAATATGGCCGAAGAAATATTTCTTCAGATTAAAGAAATCTTTTGTTTGGATCTGAGGAACGCCATGCTTAAGGCATAGAAATACTTACTCGACACTGTAAAATATGCGTTGAGTGAAATAGATTTGTTATTGACTGTAATAAATAAGTATTTGATATGATAGGTGAGTTCCGTGATGTAAAGAAGTATGGTGTAAGTCCAAGAAGATAATTATTACATACAAATAAATGTAACTCGGACTGAGCAAAATTTTCTTTTGAACCAAATATATGATTCTTTGATTCAAATAAGCGTATTTTTTGGTAAACTAAAAATTTATTTGCAACAAAGAAATTTTTTTCAACGGAAATAAATATTTATTTGTTTCTAAGATGCGGCATATTGTTTAAAAAAAAGACGTAACAGAGTTGATAAATATTAATTGATTCAAAGAACAATTTACTCAAACAGAAAGTTCTCCTATTGTTTAAAAATGTTGAATAGTTAAAGTATGAAAATGAAGCAGGGCCATTCATTGAAAAAAATAGTCAATGCAATTATAATGATTATAATTTATAATAATATATTTATTTTCATTTTCGCGGAGTAGGAAAAAGAATTTCAAGCAAGACCAACTGACCAATGCTTAGGAAGACCGATAAACACCAATCACCACATTTTTCAGATTATATCTACGGTGAAAATGTATGGCTAACTTAAAGACTGGAGAATCCATTTCTATTGTGAGACTATAAAATCTGCGCATCTGGCGGTATATGTCTGAACTACTCAGTACAAATAAGGAATTTTACCAAAATATTTTTTCGAACGAATGGTGTATGAAGTTATTTCAAAAATATATTTCTTCACTTGAAGGAAATATTTATTGGACATAAATCGCTTCACTCTATTTATTAAAAGAAACATATCTTCCAAGTGAATAAATTATTACTCAAGTGAACAAATTACTTTATTCGACTAATGACACGTTCTATTAGAACGAAAGAAATATCGCTTTCACTTAATTAATATTGCTTTCATTTATGTCAATATTTCTTTGATTCAAAGAAACCAAAATATTTGTTTCACGCATCGATGAGTTACTTATTTCAAATGAAATATTTTTTAATTCAAAGGCTCAAAATTATTGAACTGAAAAAATATTTCTTTGGATGCGAAAGCAAGATTTAAGGAAATTAGGTTCTCAGTTTTAAAGATATCAATTCCTTGAGTTAATTATCTCATGTTCTGAGGCCAAGAAATATTTTTTTATTTCAAAGAAATGGCGCCCAAAGAAATGATTCCTTTGAATCAATGCACGAGTTTGTTGCTTTTAAACAATATTTAGTACAATTAAGTAAACGTTTTTTTTGGATCAAATGAATACAATCAAAGAAATGCATTTCTTTGGATCCAAAAATTTTTTTTCTCAGTGTATTAACGTTATAAATTTGTACTATTTCCATTTAACTTAGTAGGTAAACAAATATAAACGTCCGATTGAAAAGTTGTCAACTACTTTTAACACTTTTATTAAATTAAAAATAATATTCAAATATTGTTTCAGTCTAAAATATTCCATTTTTAACCCATTCGAACTGAAATTTTTTAATTAAAGAAAATAACAATTTTTCAGTGACTTAATACTTTTTGACTGTTGATTTAAAATAAACAATTATAAAAATAAAATATTCATAACTAAACAATTTGAAACTGAATTGTTTTAAACAGAAAGCCTTGAATCTTTAAAATTTCACAGAGCTGAACTTAAACTTTGAACGTAACAATGTTAAGTTGAATTCTTCTATTTAAAAAACATTCTATTTTGAAGTAAAATTGTGTAATTTTATTGTACACAATAGTTAATCAATTATTTGAAACAGAATATAGATTTTTCAAGATTTTCAAAATAAAATTTAGAAACTTGTTAAGGAGTTTGAAAGATTTTCAGGTAATAAAAAAATTGTCCTAAATTCCTGGGAAAATTTAAAATTATTTTTTATTTTGAAAAATTAATTTTAACAGAAAATGTTTGGAAAGACTTTAAAACAAAAACAAATTTTAATGAACACATGACAATTAAACAATTATTACTTTAGAAAAAAATCGAATAAGTTCAAGAGATAATTAGAAGTTTCAAAAAGATTAAAAAGTAATTGAAAATAGGGACCTAATCTACCTTTCCGATACTGCTGCCGCCACCGAAAATTGCGGCGACCCTGGCAAAAGTAAGGTGAGCAAAGCTCGAAATCCATTGGAAACAATACAAAATAAATTAAAATAATAAATGCTGTCATAATTAATACGCACTTTTAAAAAATTGTATGCGATTTAGAACAAATTTATGTATGGTAAAAAAATGGTACAAAATGTGTACGACTTATGAAAGCATTTTATAATTTTACTTTACTTTGCATTGTTTCCACGAAGGAATAGTAAGGAGTAGTATCCCTGTAAGTGGGGAGTGGGACGAGCGACGTCCAAGAATTCGTTAATGCTTGCCACGAATGAAAACTTGGCAACAAGATCGTGCATGTGCGCACTGACGGTTGCCCTGTCAACGATGTCAACACGCGTTGGAAGTTTTGAACTTGTGTATTGAACGAACATAACCGAACATAACCTACATATGCTTCGAGATGTCAAAATATAACATAGGGGAGTGGGTATAACACGTGACTGCGAAAACAGCTCTGCGCATGTGCACGATCTTGCTCTCAAGTTTTCATTCGTGGCAAGCATTAACGAATTCTTGGACGTCGCTCGTCCCACCTCTGCTGACCAAACACACAGGGTGATACCACTCCTTACTATTCCTTCGTGATTTTTCCGAATAGATTTCGAGCTTTGCTCACCTCACTTGCCACTATTTTATTTCTACACTGTTATTGTAATCGCTTGATGACTGTCGTAACTCGTTGGAAAATTAAAATGAGTAAAAGTAAGTACTAACAATAAGTTCGCCAGTAACTTTCGTTTTTTTTCGTCAAGCACCGATTTTCAACAGAGTGTCCAGCGACCTTGAAAACCTTGAAAACCTGGAATTCTCCTTGAATTTGTTCAAACCTGGAATACCTGGAAATATCCTTGAATTTTACACGAGAGCCTTGAATTTGAATTATTTTTTTTTTTGCTTTTAAAACAGTTATTTTATTGATATACGAAAAGTAATTTAAATCTTTTAGTCTATTATAAAAGAAGCATCTCGTTGAGAAGTAATCTTTCTACTGAAAAGTTTTTTTTATTTATCAAGATGTAATTTATCTTTTGTTCATTACAGTATTAATAAAGAGATTAAAATGCACTTTCTGCAGACTGTACCATAGAGAAAACTCAATTCGCAATAGAAACTTTAAAGTGTATCTTGGTCGTCAAGTATAACTTAGGGAGTTCATGTGAAACGTTCTACGACTCCATAAAAAATAACCACGAATTACTTTAAAAAATCCATTCGTCTGAAAAATATTTATAAAATAATAAAAACCATATTGCCTATTTATAACGCAAAATAAAGTCGAGAATAATATATACGTATGTGTTTATTTGTATGTATAAACATAAATGTATGTTTTTTAAATATACGTGTGGAAACCAACATTATTTGAATAAAATTTGAATTTACCGTCATCCGACCACCCTCTACAACCCCCCAGTGACGTCATGTACCTCCACCATGTGACATGTCCCGGATTCGGTTGTTGAAAATCTGGTCAATATACCCAGACCTAGATATAGAAATTAATTAAATATAAAGCCGAAGGACATTTAACAAAAGAGAATTCACACAATCACCAAATTATATTTTTTAATGGTTTGACCTTTACTTTTAAAAGGATTAAAAGGATTATTAATAAAAGCACGTAGCGCGAGGTTAATATATGTGACGTGGAACGAAGAAACCAGCCTTAGAAAAAAAATTGATTTTCCGGTTTTCAATGATTCTCAATGATGAAGATTTCCCCTATCGAATAAAAAAATCCCCATTTCTCCACGATCAAAATTGAATTTTCTGGAGCTCAAAGTTGCGAGGTGATTTCTTTCACATCGCGCTCGACTCTTGCACCAATCCTCTTGTATGTGTGATTCCTTGAAGCTCTAAAGCGTTTGCTCGGTCGATAACCACTTGATGCGCGCAATTAAAGAGTTTTCTCAGGCCTTTTTCAATTTTGTTTTATAAGTCGTAATAAAACATGAAAATAATGCATAATATGTTTATTATTAATTGCTATCGCTTATGTTTGACCGTGATCGGCCGTAGACAATCGTTCTCATTCATATTTCTCGAGCCTTCACACAGATACGGTCCGCTCACCTGGGTCAGTACGAGGCCCCCTTTGCTACCTATTCGTCTTTCTTTCACTTTGATTTGCTTTTTCCCGTGAATCATTTTCGGCCCTAAGGCTGGTTTCTTCGTTCACGTCACATATAACCGAGCGCGAAACACGAGATCCGACAGACGCGCGACCCAGGCGCGCACAAAGTTTGAGAGCCGCGCGCGCTGAGAATGTGCCCGCGCGGCGGGCAGATCCTTAATAGCACGGAACGTTCCTGGGACGTTCCCGGAACGTTCCGCGGGAACTTTCGGAACGTTCCAGTGGAACGTTCCAGGAACGTTCCCGGAACGTGTAAAATGTCCGCCGCTTGGGAACGTTCCAGGAACGTTCCACTGGAACGTTCCAAACATAAATTAACGTTATTGTTATTATTATCAATAAATATCTCGTAAACCGTAAGTGATAGGTCAAAATCGATGTCAGTTTATGATACGGATATCATATTATAGTGTAGTATATGCGGTACTCAAAACTCAAAAATGACATCCATTTTTACCTATCTCTTACGGTTTACGAGATAATTGTTGTTAAAAATAACAATAATGGAAAGTTCCCCTCAGGTCCCAGTGGAACGTTCCTGGAACGTTCCAGTGGAACGTTCCCAAGGGGCGGACATTTTACACGTTCCTGGAACGTTCCGCTGGAACGTTCCGCTGGAACGTTCCGAAGGTGCCCGCGGAACGTTCCAGGAACGTTCCCGGAATGTTCCGTGCTATTAGGGATGTGGTTTTCTCTTTTAATCACAAGAAATTAATGTTTGTTTTTTCTTTTGAATAAAGATTTTTGGTTTGCTAAAGAAGGCGAATCCAAATTACAAAGAAAAAGTCGTTGGTATAAGTGGTGATGCAACAAAAGCTGGCTTGGGAATGAGTGCTGCTGATCGAGCACTTATTACAAAAAAGGTAAATTTTCCAATTATAAATATACATATGTAATTGAAATTATTGTATTTTTAAGAACTGAAAGAGAATTTAGAAATAACGGATCTCCAGTCCATATGATTTTAATGTATTATGATTATTAAGCACGGAGAAATTTGTTCGTAATAATTTACTGATTCAGTGAAATTCAAGTTTGTGCACTATTGTATTGTGATTAAATTTTTCAAAGTATAGTAATATTAATTGAGTGTGATAAAATCTAACAAATATCACGGCATATAAAATATATTTTAGCAACATTTTAGGTATCCATTATTTTCCACGCCGCAGCTACAGTAAGATTCGATGAAACTTTGGCAATCGCTGTTTCAATCAATGTCAACAGTGTTAGAGAAATTATAAATATATCCAGGGAATGCGATAGACTTAAGGTGAAACTGTTGATTCTAAAAAAAGTTTTAAAGCCATTTTGAATTATTATTAGTAATTGAAAAAGTAAACGATTCGCATAATTGAACATATTTTATTTAAGGCTGGCGTTTACGTTTCTACCGCCTACAGTTTCTGTCCGCTTGGCACTATTGAAGAAAAATTGTATCCTGCACCTCTGACCTACGACGAAAGCAATGCTATTGTTCGTATTATCGAAAAACAAGATTGGTCAAAGAAACGAATAGCGACATTCACAGAAAGGTGAAGACATTTTTCTTCTATGACAAATCGCCACCGTAGTCGAATCAATCCAGCATTGACATTTTATTTTACTAATATATTTTTTTAAGTACGAAAATAATGGGAATTTTTTAATTGCAGTGTCATTGGAAAATGGCCAAATACTTACTCATTTACAAAAGCAATTGCAGAAGGAATTGTTGCTGACGAGGCTAAAGACTTGCCATTCTGTATTTACAGACCATCCATTGGTAAATTTCTTTTATTCCTAATAAGTAATAATAAAAATTAATAATACATAAATATTTATTGTTATTTATTAATTTATTATAATGGTCTTAAAACCTGAAAGGTTTCTGGAATTAGCTCTCAAACTTTTTCAGATTGAAAACCTTATCAACCATTTTTCTGTTTCATTATTTATTTATATGAAATTATCAATTACATATGTATATACATATTTTTTAGCATTAGCGGCTTACAAAGAGCCTTTACCTGGCTACACAGACAATTTACTTGGCGTCAATGGTGTTGTATTGGGAATGGGTTTAGGAGTGTTTCACGTGATTTGTCTGGATGGAAATGCTGTAGCAGATGTAATACCTGTTGATATGGCCTGCAATGCCTTAATAGCATGTGCCTGGGCGACTGGTATAAAAAAAGTCAGGTAATTTACAAAAAAGAGACATTTTTGATTTTTCTGTAATTAATTTAATTTCAAATAGTTTTTCAAACTTTCCTTATTCAATACAATTATACGTATAGTATTAATTTTACAGAGATGATGAAGTAGCCGTGTACAATTATGTCTCTGGACCGGAAAATCCAATTACTTGGAATAAATTTCGAAAAATCATGTCTGATTATGGCGAGATAAAGCCTTCCAATTATGCTGTATATTATTTTACGTCAACTTTTGTAAAATCATACCCTATGTTTATTATATTCGATTTCTTTGTTCACTACCTTCCAGCTGTATTGGTTGATCTGGTTCTCATGTTAATGGGAAGAAAACCTATGTGAGTTATGTATTTATTACTAGTAAGATGATTTCACTTTTAGGGCGTAAATTTAAACATCAATTTCTTAATTTTTCATTGTTTCGGTCGGAGAAATACAATTTTAAAAACGTACAGTTTTCAATCCTTTTTCGAAATTTTGCAAGCTTCCCATTTTATATGACTGAATTTTCAAATAGTTCGATTTCGAATACATAGAATTTCAACCCTTTTTTGTACCTCTCAAGTTTTGAATGCCCTAAATTTTAAATTGATTAATTTCGACAAACAAAAAATTGATAGTATAAAATTCTTACCATTCCCAATTCAAAATTATTTAATTTTGAATGCATTGAGTATATCTAATCACAAGCTTTCCAATTAAAAATTGTGTTTCAATTTTATATTTGACTATTATAAACGATTTAAATTTGACAGCATACAAATATAACATTTAACAAATAGACTCGCGCGAGGAGACAGAGGCAACACGATTTCCCCTACTGCGTTGGTCCCATATAAAGAGACATTCACTGTATTAATGGGGTTTTTTACACGCTGTCCTTTTTACCCAGTATTGGATTTTAACACCATACAATTTTGAATAATTAAATCTAAAATTTTTAATTTATGGATTGCAAAACATTTGCAATTAAAAATTTGTTTAATCATTAAGGCTCTCAATTTATAATGAAATAATTCTATAATCCGGAAATAGCGGCAAAGATAAAGTTTTTTTTTTTAGTGTTTACAGGTCACCTCAATTTGTGTCAATATTATAATATTATATTACATATATATATATATATATATATATATATAATATAAAAAATTATGAAAATGTAAATTTTGGAACGCTAATATTTTTCAGTTCTTAAAATTCATTTATTTTATTTCACAGACTTAAAAAACTACATGAAAAGGGACATAAAGTTATGGCAGCATTACTGTTCTTTACTCGAGGGAGTTGGACTTTCGAAAACTTCAAAACACAGTCTTTGTGGGAAAGTTTGAGTGAAATAGACAAGGAAATATTTCAATTTAATATGAGTTCATGCAGCTGGACTGATATACTTGAAACACATTTAGATGGAATGAAAACAAACATTTTGAACGAAGAAATAACTCCTGAAAGTACAAAAAGGGCTTTAAGGAAAATGAAAGTGTAAGCAAAACGAAAAATTGTATAGGAAATTAAAAGTTCAATTTTTGTTTCAAATTTCACTGAAATATATGTATAATAATTATTTTGAAAATAAGATAATAATAGTAAATAATTGATAAAATAATAATAAACTTATTTATTTTCAGACTGTACGTAATACATCAAGTAGTCAGGATATCCTTTGCGTACTTCGTTCTCTGGTCCCTTTGGAAAATATTCTCTTTTTTATGGAATTTATAACAATATTCACCAAATTAAGAAGAATTGTATCATCAGGAAAATTTGCAATCTGTTGCCGCCTGAATCTTATAAAATAAGTAGAATTAAGATAAACAATTTTAGATTTGAGATTTAAATTTGCAATTTTCAAATTATTAATAAAGTCGTTTTCTTAGATATTCTATATCTAAGAAAATGACTTTCGTGAAATAAATGAGCTTTTTATACGAAAAGTATTTAATTAGTGAATCATCCATGCGCGGGAAATTTGGCGCAGACGTTCAATTGCATGTAATTGTGAAAAAAATAGAAGGAAAACAGTGAAAATCACCTGTCAGTTCTCTATGCACGTCACAATTGTGCATAGCATATGAGCTCAAGAGGACAATTCAGAAATATTAGCAAACATTATCCTGTTTTAACGTCAACTCAACGAACGCATTCAAATCAATTAC
Source organism: Andricus curvator (assembly GCA_932195095.1). NCBI lineage: Eukaryota > Metazoa > Arthropoda > Insecta > Hymenoptera > Cynipidae > Andricus > Andricus curvator. The sequence continues at coordinate 10,000 of CAKNYM010048310.1, forward strand.
AAGCGCCAATTTTAATTTATGGTGCACGCGCACTATCCTGCAGTTAACAAAACGAGTTATTTGAATAACTAAATATCAAGTTTAAATAAGTAATAGAGATAAACAGCAGTTGGCAAGGATGAGGAGCGTGAAAGTTTGACTAGCGGATCGTTTTGAACTTTATATTTCTATGTTTCTATTTCTATGTTGTTTCCTTATGGATAATATTTTTATTAAAAAATTCCTGTCTTTATTCATTTAGTGCGCAGATAACTCGCGAAAAACATTATTCTGTAGTCTAGAACTTTGAAGCAAAGAAACAGATATATTATTATTAGGGTCCATAAAACCTGCCTCACCAACATTGAAAACATTCCACAGCTATAGTACCTTGTGTCCGTGCTAAGCTTATAGAATATTTTTTTAATGATGTCATTAAATAATACTATGCAATTGTGAGAAACGAATTTTACGTGTGTCTAGATGTAGCGATCATAACGTAGAACCTTGTAGAACTTCGAAATAAAGAGGGAGGTATAATTAAAATTAGAATTAAAAAATATTCGAAGTCAATCGAATAGTATAGGTGAGAAAGGCACCTAAAGAAATAATAGATATTACCTAGCGAGAAGGAGAGCACCGTCGTTTCATGGTGAGGGCAATGTTTTTGGAACAAGTGGTAGGCGAGGGCGGAAGGCCCGAGCCAATCACGCATTCCAAAAATATTGCCCAAGCCATTAAGACGGCTCTCCTCCATGGCATGTACTGTATTTTTTTGGTAGAGACGCGCAAAATGTGAAGCGTGTTATGCTGGTGGGGGACTGAACGTGATCTCTCTTTTCGAGTCGGCGCAACTAAGCGCTTTTGATACCTGCTATATAATGTTCGACGTTTTGCGCTTTACGCCGAGTTTTGTGCTGCCATGTTCGACCGTGTTCGACTTCGAGGTCCAATGTTATACATGCGTCCGCTTACACCGCTCGAAAAGAGAGTTTAGGGTTGATCCGCAAGCAGTAGAACACGCTCATATTATGCGCATACCATAAAAAGCATTTCTCATCGTAGTTCTATATATTTATGATTCTTAATTCTGTATTCACATGTCGAGTTTCAAGTGTGATCTTTAGATAAGACATGTGCTTGAGAGCTCCTTCATTTAATGCTCAAGCATTATTAGAGTTTTGTTCTAAAATGTACGTTACTATCTAGAACATAATATCCAGACGTGCTGATTTTAGAGATCCGTAGGGATCTTGATCCATTGGTTGTGTATAAGGCAGCATGCATTTCATTTAGGGCTTGATAATCATTCTTTGCAGCATTACTTTAAATCAATTAAATGAGCTGGATTCTCTAACTCTCGACGCGTCACATGTAATACTAATAAGATGCGATAAACAATTTCAAGGTTCGAGATAAGACAGCGTGCATTTTATTCAAGATTTTACGCACGTTCGTTAACATTAAGATATAGATTGGAGTAAACTATACCGAGGTGTTTATCACTCATTATGTTATGCAACGTTTGAGATGAAGTCATATGCATTTTATTCCGAGATCTATGCTCGTTCTTTTCAGCACCTTCCATCTCCTATTTAGAAAGAGCAGTTTGCCAATTACAGATTTAAGATTTAAAATAAATCTAAGAAATGGGCTGAATACAAATATTTATTACTTAAATCTGTTGACTATTTTTACATCATTATTAGATTCTAATTTCAAAAGAAGAATTTTAGGTGTTCTGAGCCATTTGCGGCTTTAAAACTCACACTATTAAACTTCTTCGTGAATAAATATGATAAAGTATTTCCAAATTTGAAATTTTCATTAATCCTCTAAAAATACTGCGTAATATAATTTTCACAGCACGTCTGCGGAAAGTTCGATTTTCCGTGCCTCCGTAGACTCTGGAAAGTTGTCAATTTTCTGAGCTTCTCACTTTACACCTTTACACACTGTAGAGTTTGTAAAGTAGCCAAAGGAACAATGTAATGAAACGTATAGAAAATTCACTTATTTATTGAGAATCTCACTCCGAAAATCGAACTTTTTCCTTAGACTCGCTGTAAAAAGTATTTTACTTGACAAGTAAATAGCTATTATAAAAATCAAGGATAATTTATTGCTATATATCTAAATAATTATGACTAACTTAATTTCAAAACATATTTTTTAATACGGAATTAATTTGCAACCAAAAAAAAATATTTTTCTATAATGTAAAACCTTCTAGAACTTTAAGGTAAAGAAGGTAATTAGCTATTTTTACGTAGCCACTAGCTAACTTCACTTCGTTGATTTCTGAGAGGAAAACAATGGAAAAATGCATTTGATTGGGTCTATTTTGGCCGTATTTCATTAATATCTTCGTAAAAACTATTTTTTTCTATATAAGTTATTTAAAAACTAGTTGGTATTTTTTAAGTACTATTTAATGAAATAGTAAAAGGATAATAATTATTATCTATTATAAAGAGATTACAAAAATAAAGGTTTGTCCCATACATTTGAAGCCATTGTTTTCCCGTCAGCACTCGACGAAGTGAAGTTAGCTGGCGATTAAGTCAAAATGCCTAATACCAATAGATAGAGATAATAAATTTGAATAAAATTATTTCACTACGCGCAATATTTTGTGTAAATAAATTCAAGTTTATTTATAAATTTAATTATTTAATATCTGTTCAGATTATTTGAAGAACTTGCTCAATTGTCACTACTGAAAGATAGTTTGAATTAAAATACATATCTGTTAAAAGAACCGTTTGATAATGTTTAATGCGTTTGGTAATATATTTCAGTGAAAATTTCATGACCAATGAAATAACATTCATATTTAAAAATTTTAAGGATATGGAAGGAAGACTAATACACGAAAATGGTAATAAGTATACATGCACCAATGCGGGATGATGATATTGTATATCGTAGAGAATTATGTTTTATGGCTAGAAATGCACATATTGCTTTCTATGAAAGAAAAAACGAGAAGGAACTCATTTTTGCAAGATTCTACTGTGATTATATAATACGTAAAAATAAAAATGATGAATATACTATAGAACAGTATGAATTACTTTGAATTATTAATTATTAATTACTATGCATTACTTCATTTACTCACAATTCTTAGAACTGTCACATCAATGTAATATATTATTTTATTTTTGTATTAAAATTTTATTTTTAAAGTTCAAGAGTAAAAAAATGTAACATTTAAGTACGTGATGAAAAAAAAAAAAAAATGAATCCAGCCATGATTAAGAAACTCAACTGCATTAGTACGAGGGCCCTTTGCTACCTGTTCGTCTTCCTTTCACTTTGAATTGCTTTTTCTCGTAAACTCATTTTCGGTCCTAAGGCTAGTTTCTGCGCTCCACATCACATATAATTGAGCGCGAAACACGAGATCCGACAGACGCGCGACCCACGCGCGCGTTGCAAACCGCGCGCGCTGAGAATGTGCCCGCCCGTGCGGCGGGCAGATGTTTTTTTCTTTTCATTATAGGAAATTAATGTTTGTTTTATCTTTTGAATAAAGATTTTTGGTTCGCTGAAGCATGCGAATCCAAATTACAAAGAAAAAGTCGTTCTTATAAGTGGTGATGCCTTAAAAGCTGGTTTGGGAAGGAGTGCTGCTGATCGAACACTTATTGCAACAAAGGTAAATTTTCCAATAATAAATATATAGGTGTGTGTGTGTGTGTGGGTGTGTGTGTGTGTGTGTGTGTGTGTGTGTGTGTGTGTGTGTGTGTG